>JAEANM010002036.1:0-25645 GCA_017656035.1 Myanophis thanlyinensis
CTCCCGGCAGCGGTTTTTGCTACACAGGGGCTTTTACAAGACTGAGGAATGGGTGCCTTACTCAAAGGCACCTTCCAAGCTGGCGGAGCTGCCGGAAGTCGAAATTGAAATTCCTGTCTTTAATCATTCTTATCTGTTGTATATCCTTCCCATCTCTCTCTCTGTCTTGCTAATCTGTACAAGTCCTTCTCACATTCCCTTGTGTCTAACCTGGTTTACAACTCCTCAAATGCTTTCTATTTGGCCATTGCCACCTCCCTCTTCACTCTATGCTGCACTTTTTTTGTAATCCTGTCTACTGTCTTCAGTCCTTTCTAAATCCCACTTCTTCTTAGCTAGCCTCTTCCTCTGGATGCTGTCCTGTACTTCTTCATTCCACCACCACGTTTCCTTATCTTCTTTCCTCCTTCCAGATGACACACCTAGCACCTTCCTACCTGTCTCCCATATCACTTCTGCTGTAGTTTCCCAGTCATCAGGAAGTTCTTCCTGATCACTCAAAGCCTGTCTCAACTTGAATTCCTCACAACATTCTTCCTTGTACAACTTCCACCACTTGGTCTTCTTCTCTATCTTTCTTCTTCTCTTTGTCCTGACTGTCAGAGTCATCCTACACACCACCATCTGATGCTGTCCGGCTACACTCTCTCCTACCACCACTTTGCAGTCACTAATCTTTCTCAGATTGCCTCGTCTACATAGAATGTAGTCTACCTGCATACTCCTACCTCCACTCTTTTATGTAACTCTAAGTTCTTCCCTCTTCTGGAAACAGGTGTTAACTACAGCCATTTCCATCCTCTTAACAAAGTCCACCACCACCTGTCCTAGGTTCCTTTCTTTAACACCAAACTTACCTATCACCTCATTGCCTTTGTACCTCTCACCCACATGCCCATTAAAATCTGCCTCAATCACTACTCTCTCCCCTCTGGGAATACTCTCCATCACGTCATCTAACTCACTCCAGAATCTCTCCTTCTCTTCTAACTCACACCATATTTGTGGAGCATAACGACTAACTACATTCAACATTATCCCTTCAATTTCCAGCTTCAAACTGATCACCCTGTCTGACACTCTTTTCACCTCTAAAACATTCCTCATGAGCTCCTCCTTCAGGATCATTCCTACCCCATTTCTCTTCCTATCCACACCATAATAAAACAGTTTGTGTCCCCCTCCAATACTACGTGCTTTGCTACCCTTCCACCTGGTCTCCTGCATACAGTATATCCCACCTACCTTCTCTCATCATGTCTGCCAGCTCTCTATCTTTTCCTGTCATTGTGCAAACGTTAAGCATCCCTATTCTCAGGCCTATACTCCTGCCTTTTCTCTTCTCTGTCTATGAATCCTTCTGCCTCCTTTCCTTCATTGACCAACAGTAGTCCAATTTCCACCAGCACCCTTGTAGGTCAACAGCAGTAGTGGCAGTCGTCAACCCAGGCCTCACCCGATCCAGTATAGCATTAACATTGGTGATTTGCATATTTAGATTTGGCATGTTTTTACTCCGGATGCCCTTCCTGATGCAACCCTCTCTATTTATTCAGGCTAGGGACTGGCACAGAAGTCACTGGCTTGCAACACCTGTGGCTCGATTGGTTGCAGCCTTCTGTGGTCATGTGAAAATTATTTACAATATGTTTTGCCAATATCCAGCCTTTTGGGACAGTTTCCAGTTAAAAATACCCTTACTAATATCTTGATTAACTTAATGATAGCTGCAAAAAAATGTTGTGAAATTAGGTCCAGTCTCATGGACCATCACAATGGAAATTTCAGACTCCACAATGGTTGCAAGTTGAGCTACCCGTAAGTAGCTTTCTCCTGTTTTCAGTGAATATGATTAAAAATGCTTCATTCCACAGCAAGTTAGTGCTTCTCCCCCAGAACAGATTAAAAAATAGATATGGCTCAGTTCAGACACCAAGTGGTACTAAGGTCTGGTTTATTTTATGTATGGTTTATAAATACGTACACTATCTTGAATTGTGCAATGACATAAATCTTGATTTATAAATTACTATCAGTTCTAATCTATATTTAGCCAAAACCCATCAAAGCACATTATAGTTTATTTTGATGTAGGAATAAAAGCCCACTCTCCTATCTTAAAGTTCTTGATTGAAATATACAAGCTGTATATTCTAGACTGCATTTTTAAAAGTTAATTTCCTTTATTCTGAAAATGCATACTAAAACTCCTCTCTTCCAAACCATATCATTTTCTCTGCACTGCAGTGTTATCTTGGGTGGTGATGTGCTAGCACAAAATTGATAATCTCAAAGGCAAGAGAGATCCCGCCCTGTTAAAAGAAAAGGGAATAGTGACCATTGATTTCTGTGGGAATAAGATTCCATCTCAAAAAACAGTCAAGTGGCTTGCAAAGTCCTTGCTGCCAAAACTGAAATACTTGTTCATCATTCCATAAAATGAAAAAATCAATAGAATTTAACAAACAACTATATTTTATTAAAGTAGCCTGTGCTATTGCAGTAGGTATTATTAAGCTTATTAGATTTACAATTATGAGGAAGAATTAAATTTAGCTATGTCACCTTTAACTCAACTGATATATTATCATTGATCTGCTATGATGGAAGCTTACACAAATGATTCCACAGCAATAGCAAAAAGCAAACCAAACAACAAACAAGAACAAAAAAAAAACCTGCAAGTGTTGATTTATTCTTCATCAGCCTTATATTCCCCCAAACTATTTGCATTACAAGTTCGCAAATTCCCAACTAGCAGATATTTGTTGAAAACCTAACAAGTATGGCAAGCACTCCATTAGAAAGGCTATGCCAATAGTTACCAGCAGTTACAAAGATAATATTGTAATAAAGCCAAAATCATTACTGCAGTAATTATCTAACTTCTGGATTTTCTCCTTTATCTCTCTTTCAAAATCTACCAGAGTAATTTATCATCTGTCAAATTCTAAAATTATATGATTTTTCACATTTGAAATTTTACAGTATAAAACTGTAGCCTTTCTTTTTATATAGCAATTATTCCATTCCTGCCCATTCTGTAAGCAAATTACTTACAAATTACAAATTACAATAATACAATTCTGGAACTGAAAGGCACTACAAAGATCAGCTAATCCTTCCCTCTGTATCTCATCAGCCTTAACCCAATCTGGTATTATTACTCATGAAAAGGACAGCAGTATACAACAGTATGATAAAATCTGTGACAGCCAATGAATTTAAACACGTTTATTACCAAAGTAATGTGCAGTGCTCAATAAATAAACAGAAAAGCCACTTTTATGACCATAAAAAAGTTCGAAAGCCTATTTCATGCTAGACACCAAAAAAGAATTAGACACATGGCTCAGTAGAGAGTGGATTCCTAGGGGATAGAGGTAAATTTTGAATTGATATTTATTTTGAAGGAGGAAGGTGGAAAGGAGCTAATCGTCTTGTTAAAAATTACCATCTCAAAAAAATAGACAACCCAAGGCAAGTATTTAAGTATGACTTGACATTCACATTATTAACCTAAGATTATACTCAATAGTGTTCATTTCAAACAGCACAGATTTAACTTTGCAAAACTTGTACAAAATTGTAATTGTACAAAAGATTAGATAAGAGAAGGGCACCATGTACCTTCTAGATAAAAAACGCAAACTATTTTGCAAAGCATGTTACCATTGAAACTGGATGTATGAAGACAGCACCTGAAAATTAGCCAAGAGCTTGTTTAGATATGCATTTCAATATACCCTTCATTTAGATATGCATTTCAATATACCCTTCATTGTCTCAAGGCACTGATGCACCAAATCAGTCTAAAAAATTATTTGAACATGTTCTGAATAGCAGCAAGTTCTCTAAGGTCTTTGGCAGGGTATCCAGCTCTGCTGATTAAGATCTTCTTGGTGAAGCTAAGGTAGAATATATCTGGGATTTTCTGCACACATATGTCATTTTTAAGTCATTTCAAGTAACTACCAATCAATGTTGAACTGCTATATTAGACTCTCTGGAACCTACCTACATTGGAAGGCAAAAAAATAAATAAAAATAAGCTAAACCCAATATGGGACAAGGGGGACAAAAATATGAATGTAAGTAATAAATACAAGAGATAAGCAATCAAATTCCAGCAAGATTGTGAATTGAATAGATGATCTCCACAGTTCATTTGTAGTTTAAATGCTGTAATTCAATCTCCTTTGATATTCACCTTCTGAATATGTTATTCTATCAGAGCCCACACAAGATTCTTACCCGATAGTTTATCAGAAAAATTGTTTTAACAACGGCTAAAATTCCATGGTTTAATCACAATGAATTGATTCACATGTCACAAACGTTTGCAAGTCACATTGACTGTGTTCAGAACCTAAATCACAAATAAACAATTTCTGATTTATTATATTGTATAAGTACTTGTATTTGTTGAATTTCACAGTATTTTACTTTTATATACTCTATTAATGAAGTTGAAAGAATACAGCTCCTTGGAATTGCCCCACAACCAATCAGCAAGTCTAGTACTTAAAATATATCAATTTATCTGCTGTATTAAAATTGGAAATATCTATAGAATCCCTCTATGGAAGTCAGTATCTTGTTACCTACTTTCTACCTAACAATTATATGAAAACTCTTGATTCTACAACATTTTGGTATTATTTAATTGCTGAATTATTATATGGGTAATCCTCAACTTACAACCACAACTGAGCCTGACATTTCTGTTGCTAAGCAAAACAGATGCTAAGTGAGTTTTGCCCACTGGTGGCATTCAGCCAGTTCATACTAACTTTCTGAGCAGTTCAGCAAACCAGCTGTTGGAAGAAATCTCCTTCCAACAGCCTTTTTTTCCATCTTATGGGGTTAATACTATCAGGAAGACAGGAAGTAGGTGTTCTGGTGTGCCTCTTACTGTTGTTTCTAGTCTAATCCTGTTTATCAATATTACACTATTGCTTAAGTGTTTTCTGAAACTGCCTCTGAATTAAGCCTTGTTACATTGTAACAGTCATTAATGGTTTTGGCAGTACACCCAGACTTTCTATAGCATGAGTGGCTTCTCTAGATTTTTTTCTCCTTTGTTGGTACTTTTATTCTGGGGCTTGACTTTCTTAAAGGGGAAGGGATGTTTTAAGCTTTTTACACTGCTTTAGTGGTTCCTAGCACTGTTCTTTTGGGGTGTATTTCCAACATAGCTGAATCCCCTACCAGCCACTCCTTGTCTCTTCCGCCCCCAATTAAGGTGGGGAGTGATCATGGGCCTTTCTTTCCTGGATCCGTAATTTTCTCTAAATGAAATGATCTGGCTAGTCTTTGACTTATTTGTTTCCAAAAAGAGGGCTTCGGGAGGTCTCCCCCCTCAATAGGAAAGCATTGAGGTAATCTTTTTGGATCATCGTTCCCTGACAGATCAAGTTAAGCAGTGGCTGCAGGATACAAACTTGGTACTCTGTTTTTACTTTTTTACTGTATTTCTGGGGGCATATGATCTTTCCTTAAATCTGGGTAATTTCCTTAGGATATCTTGTGAGTGAGACCAGCCAGTATGTTTAAGTGGTGCAAACGGATTTAACAATTGCTTTTCCTGGGTGGGAAAGGGTGCTTTGTCAGTTCACTGAGAACAGGAGTGTCTTGTCTATGGGGATTCTTCATTCATCCAGATCATAGTTGTCCTAAAGGTGCTTTTTTTCAAGCGGCAACTGGACTTTCTTGGTTTTCAGAAAATCCAGTTCTTGGTTTCCAGAAAATCCAGTTGCCTCTTGAAAAAGCACCTTTGGAACAGGAGTATTTTGCATTGCTTGAGTGGCCAAAGCACATGATTGCTTACTGATAGTAAGATTTAAAAAAATAGGAGGTAGGAGTGTAGATCCTCCATACAATTGTTTTAGTTTTCTCTCATGTTAATAAGCCTTAGTGACATGGCACCAGGACTGAAGTTCATTTAGATATCTGTGGCATGTACTAACTTTATTGTGATCCTGACCAGCTTGGAAAGGCAGAAACTTGAAACTGGGTCCCCTATATACTTCGTTAATTTGTCTCTTTAGCTTGGCATTTTGTAGCCCAAGTGTGCCCATCCACTTTCTGGAGACCTTAAATGACCTCTTTGCTAAAGGGTTTCACTTTATCAGCAAGCATTGGCTGCTGATAGTTATCGTTGAATTAACTATTTTAATTTCTCATGGTGCTCTGGCAACTTGCCTGATTTGTAACTCTGGGTTGCAGATATTGCTGATGAAGGTATTCAAACAGAATGGTTTAGATTTACATGATGGTTTTGACTGTCATTGATCTTCAATGTGATTCCCTCATTTCTAATCTAATGATTGGAATTTAGGGCATCTTTTTGCAAGCAGAGAAGCTTTTTGTACAGGTAATCTTTGACTTACAATAGTTCATTTAGTGACCAAAGTTACACTGAAAAAAGTGACTTCTGACCATTTTTCACTTACAACTATTTCAGTATCTTCATGGTTATGTGATCAAAATCCAGATGGTTGACAACTGTTTCACATTTATGATGGCTGTAGTCTCCCCAGGGTCATGTGATCCCCTTCTGACAAGCAAATTCAATGGGGAGGCTAGATTCACTTAACAGCTGTGTTACTAGTTTAACAACTGCAGTGATTCACTTAACAAATGTGGTAAGAAAAGTCATGAAATCACGAAGGGCAAAAAGTCATGAAGGGCAAAATTCACCTTATAAATTTCTCACTTAGCAACATAAATTTTGGGCTCAATTGTTGTTGTAAGTCGAGGAGAGGCCGGATGAGGCAAGGTGGAGCCAGATGTGACAAGGAATTGCAGAGAGGGGACGGAAGAGATGAGGCGGAGCCAGGCATGGCAAGGAGAGGCCAGGTGAGGTGAGGCACCTGTCGACATGAGTGATGTTGAGTTGACCACACCCACCCAGTCACGTCACCACCCAGCCACACCCAGCCAACCAGTCATTAGGGCAGAGAACTGGTTAAATTATTTGAATCTCACCAGTGGTTTTGTCCTATTTTACAACCCTTCTTGCCACAGTTGTTAAGTGAATAACTGCAATTGTTAAATTAGTAAAACAGTTGTTTATCAGAAAGTTGCAAAAGATGATCGCATGACCCCAGGACACTGCAATGGTCATAAACATGAATCAATTGCCAAATATCTGAATTTTGATCATGCAACTATGGGTATGCTGCAATGGTCATAAATGTGAAAAATGTCCATAAGTCACTTTGCCAGTGCTGTTGTAACTTTGAATGATCACTAAATGAACTGTTGTAAGTTGAGAGTTTCCTGTAATTTATTTATCAGACACTTTTTTGCCTTCTTCTCATATGGGAAGGTCAGAGCAGCTTCCCAGCAATTTATCAACCAGCTGTTGACTTGTCTGAATTCTCCTCAGTTTCCAACAATGCAATTATGTTATATGTTCAAAGCTATCCTCAGTTTCTAACTAGCAAACGATCTTCAGCCAAATATGGCATGAAGTTTAGCTGAAAGAAAGCAAACACCAAGGAATATTAATTTTCTTTTAAAATCTGACTGAAAACACATTTCAAAGCACTTAGAAACTGCAAGAAACATTATGATTGGATGACAATCACTGGATTTTCCCCTCTCCCGCTCATGCATAGTGATTAGTAGTTCTTGAACAACTAATGATTGAAACCACTCTGAAGTGTTAACATGCTATTTTTTGGGGCAGGAGTGAATGAGTGAAATGAAGGGCACGCATGCTTACACTTAATTTCATATTGTAATGGTCACATGAATGACTGGATGCTGTATTTAGGAGATAAGAGTTTAAATCCCAGAAAAATTCTGTGTATCTAAGATAGCCTTGTTAATTACCCTGTTTCTCCCAAAAGAAGCCCCACCTAGAAAAGAAGCCCAGTGCATGCGATAAAATTAAGCCCCACCTACTGTACAAAATTAGTCCTAATTAAGACCCTGTCCACCCTGGGATGCAGGGTCTGGGTGAGGCACACAGGTAAAAATTAAGCTAGAGTGAGTGTGGGGGCTGGTGGAGCTGCCCTACTTTCCAGGCCTCACATACCTGACACCTGTCTCCCTGCCTTCTATGTCCACTTTTTCTACGGGCGCTTGCTGCCACTCGAACGCACCACCCCAGCCTCCATTTTACCTTCAGATGCTTTCTGGAAAGTCTCTCTGCAGCTGATAATAGAGCTCTGGGGCGATGCATATGGGTGGCGGCAAGCAGCCGCAGAAGAAGGAGACACACGCACATCGCCATTTTGCATTCAGATCACCCCAAAGCTCTATTATTGGCTGCAAAGAGGGGTTTTACTCTGGTTCACCAAAAAGTCTCTATCCGAATGCTGAAGGTTTAAAATGCAGGCTCTTCCACTCATGATGTGAAAAGGGGGAGGGGGATTTTGCTGCATGTCATTCATTCCTCAAGCTCAGCACAGACTGTGGGAAGGATGGCATGCAGCAAAATCTCCCTCCCCTTTTTCCTCCCATGAGCAAAAGATCCTGCATTCGGATGGAGACTTTTTAACGAATGTCCGAAAAGAGTACTTTCCCTGCAGCTGGAAAGCTGCTCTTGGCTGGGGGAGGAGTGCCTGAGGCCGGGGTGACCCAAGCCCAGAGCCCCAGTCAGCTCACCATGGGCCAAGGTGAGGAGTGCGACTCATCCAGGACATCTCATGCCGGTCATGCCCAGCGTGCCCACCAGCCACCTGCTTCTCCCCCAGCCAAGAGCAGTCTTCCAGCTGTGGGGAAAGTGCTCTTTTCAGACGTTTGTTAAAGTCTCCATCTGAAAAGAGCACTTTCCCCATGGCCAGAAGACTGCTCTTGGCTGGGGGAGGAGTGGATGGACAGTGGGCATGCTTGGCCTGGACTCTCCTGGAGGAACGCAGGCTCTGCTCTTTTCAGATGATCCAAGCCGGCGAGTTCTTCTTCTACTGCAGTGGCCAGTGGGCGTGCTGGGCACGACCAGCCAGGGCTGTCCTGGAGGAGCCGTGCTCCTTGTCTTAGGCCATGGTGAGTCAGCGGGGGCTCTGGGCTTGGGTCTTCCCAGCCCCAGGCACGCTTCTCCCAACCAAGAGCAACCTTCAAGCCACAGGGAAAGCACTTTTTTTGGACATTCATTAAAAAGTCTCCATCCAAATGCAGGCTCTTTCGCTCATGGGAGGAAAAAGGGGGGGGGAGATTTTGCTGCATGTCATCCTTCCTACAGTCTGTGCTGAGCTTGAGGAATGAACAACATGCAGAAAAATCCCCCTCCTTTTCATACCATGAGTGAAAGAGCCTGCATTTTAAACCTTCAGCATTCGGATAGAAACTTTTTGGTGAACCAGAGTAAAACTTCTCTTTGCAGCCAATAACAGACCTTTGGGGCAATCCAAAGCTCTGCTATTGGCTGTAGATGCCTTCCACAAAGCCAATAACAGAGCTGCAGATGCTTTTTGGAAGGCATCTGAATGCAAAACGGCAATGCGCACATGTCTTCTTCTTCTGAGGCTGCTTGCCACCACCAGTATGCATCTTTTTGGATGCAAAAGAAGCCCTGTAGACAGGCAAGGTGTTTGGGGGGCAAATTATGACACCCCTAAAAAAGAAGCCCTAGCTGGTTTTTGGGGGGTCAAAAGAAAATAAGACCTGGGTGTATTTTGGGAGAAACATGGTATATAGGTAGAGTTAACAGAAAGTAACAACTTTAAAGAGAAATCTACTTAAGAAAGCAGCTGTCAATATTAATGGATACAAGGATGCCACATACTATAGAGGTCTGATGATATTCACCTGTTTATTCTCCCGTGTGATATATGTCATCAGTATTTTTAGAATATTGCTTTCGTATTGATCAAGAATGATTTGTTACTGTAGTCCAACAGTTCCAGAAAGCAAAAAGGCTATGGAAGGCCAACATATATCACTTGCCAACCTTCTTTTTCCACTACCCAATAACTTTCTACAAAAAAGAATAAATGGACATAGTTCTGACATCCAAATAGTATAACACTAAGGAATATAACCGTATTTCACTGAAAAAGCAAAAAATATTCCTAAGGAAATTCACAACAGAATTGACTGAACTAGATTATCTAGGCATGAAATTTACACCCTTCTGGGCCTGCAAAATCCCCAGTCAGTCCTTTTTTTGGTTCAGACTAATCTGGAACATCTATTTCAACTCTTAAAAATGTTTCATAAAAACAGGATATTTTTTCCAGAAATGTTTCAGGAGCAAACTACATGCTTAAGTCTTTGTTAAGGCTTTGAAGAATGTTATCTTTTAAGCCCCTCAATTCCTAAAAGCCAAATAAAAGTCCAAAAAATCAAGGCTTCATAAGCTAATAACCCCCTCCCCTTGCTACACATACAGACACTCCTTCCCTTCATTCTTATGGTCAATTTGTTTTTTTTTTAATATGTGTTTTCTTTATCCATTCACCAATGTAATGTGCAATATTTTGCAGTTGTATATGAGAACTGCAGTAGTTCTTGAATTTTATGGTCTTTCATTGCTCACCATTTCCCCTCTCTTTGTGTGCATGGCAATACAAATATGACCTACCAAAATAAAATCATTTTATTCACAGATTCTGTGTTTACCACATTCCTTGAGTTTTTGGGTTACCTTTGTTGTCGATAGACAAAGAATACCATCCCATATAATTATTAGAGAATAAATCTGGCAGTATGCAGTAGAGTTTGCTTTTGAATAAATGCGGGAAGACATTGCAGAGTTACACAGTAACTCAGGGCATAATCTCCTGTAGAGTGTGTGTCACCCCACCAGCTGTGTGGTTAAATGCTTGGGAAAGATTACATTTTTTGATGAAGCTTGCAGCAGATCTTCCTACAACTTTTGTCTTCCATTTCCTTAAACCTCTGCTCCTAATCAAGGAAATGAAAAGGCAGGAAACAGTATATTGCTTTATCTGAAAAGAATGTACAACTTTGTGAAACCACACCACTGCACTGCATATTTACACCAGTCAATAAAACTCTTGTTTCCAACTTAGAACAGGAAGCCAGAGAACGAGATTCTGGCAGTGTGTTTGAAAATGAACCCTCTTCTCATCTTCTTCATTGGCATGGCAGATTTTTTTGGTCTTTTGTTTAAAAGATATGGAGCTGAACACAGACCACATAGAAGAGAAATAGGTGCTCTGAAACACATTTTTTTTTTCATTTTAGGAAGGTAATGATTGACATATTCCGTGATGCTGTATGCATGGATTGAGGAATACCACAAGAAATTAAAGATTCATAGTGTTCTAAGAATGTAAATAGTTATGTGCCATTTGCCTGTCATATCTTCAATTGCTAAGATTCTAACCAGCAAGCCATATTGGTTTTGAATTCTGGAGATTGTAATCCAATACCTCTGGAGAGAACTGATTGTTTTTAACCAGTCTTCTCCAGCTTGCTTCTCTTCAGTCAAAGTGACCTACAAGTGGAACCAGCCAACTTTATGACACACAAATGCTGTTGAACAATAGTATTTATCTTTCCTATCTTTTAGTGGGAGGAACTGGGGTTCTTTGGCAGTCAACATTGGGTTGGAAAAGTTTTTTCCCAATTCTTACTGCAAGCAGGATATCTAATTCCTGCTTCTGTACTATGACTGGGTGATAAGGAGAAGATTCAATAAACAATGCTGTTCTCAGCACCTAAAACTTGGAAAAGTTACTCCCATTCAACTCCTATTTCATAAATATATTTTAAAATCAAAAGTGGTCATGCTGATTCATAAAAACATAACATTCCCCTCTCCAAAATCGTAATTGTGCTTCATTCACCACTCTTGCTTATAAACCACAAGGCAACTTGCATAAGAAACCACCTGAGTTTTATCCTCATGATTAGCCTGTGAAGTTGGGTAACAGCAACTAGCCATTAGTCATCCAAAAAACTTTTCCTGTGGATTGAGGCTCTGAACCAACATCTTTCCAATTCTACATTGCTTTAAACACCCAGCAAAGATAAGTTTGTACACTTTTGCTAAAAATCTTTCAAGCAGATAAAATTTATTCAACAGGTGCCAATACCTTCTCCAAGAAAAAGCAGCATAATTTACTCCAATGATCCCACTGTTCAAAGGTAGGGCAACATCACCCTGTTAATGAATAACAATTCTTGGCTTGGCCACCTTCTTACCCAACTCCTCTCATCTAAAATTACCTTCTTCAGGATGTAAGATTACATCCATACCATAGTGGCGCCTTCATGTTTTTTAATGCCACCATTCAGAGAAGTGTGTGTAACAAGAATCCAGCTGAAGCTGAGAAAAATGGTCCCCTAGAAGTGCCCACACCCAGTCAAACTGTAGTGCCATCACACACACCATGATATCTTGCCAGATTTAGAAGAAAGCATGTTAATCATTCCAGAAACTTCCAAGCTCTGCCTCAAGAATCCTCTCTACCCATCTCCATGCCAATAACTTTATAGACACACTTGACAGAGTCTTCCTGTTGTTACCCAACAAGAGAAAAGAACTCTGCACATGCTCCAAAACACTTCACATATATTAGTGAATCCTCCCGCTGAGAGAAATGTTTACTTTTTAACACCTCTGCTTTGAGGTGAAAACCCGGGCTATCAAACAAACCTGGTTAGTAACCCCAAGCCCTCAGAAAGAAATGGTTTCCCACTAGGGACAAACACAAGCTTAAACAACGAAAAACCCACTTTGGACACGAAGACAGTCTCGTCTGCGCTCAGGGTTCACCTCTCCCCCACCCCAAGAACTCTTCCCCCCCACCATCTGCCAGGCACGCTTCTTTCCTTACCGAGACTCTGCTTCGGTTTCATGGCTCCGATGAATTGCACCCGGTCAGCCAAGCACTGCAAAAGTAAAAGCGCTCCAGCAGTCACTTTCCAAAGCCTCGCCATCGCACCTCTCGGCAACTGCCCCTTGTCAGCCGCTTGCTTGCGCGCTCTTTGGTCTCTCGGGTGAGCCCGTTGGAGAACAGCGAAAAGGCAGACTCCACTTTCCGCTTCGGTCCCCGCACTTCACTTCCTTTTAAATCCCGCCTGTAAAGTCACTTTTTCTCTCGACCCGGTTTCATTCAGACCAGGAACAAGAGAGGCAAGCGGCCGCGTCTGCTCTGCGTCCTCGACTGACTCTTTTCCTACCCGCGAAGCCAAAAAAACCAGCGGAGCCCAGCAGCGAAATAACGGGAAAGGGTGTGTGTTTGCATTCGCGTGGGGTAGATGCGTGCGTGTGGGAGAGTGTCAACAAGCAAAACCTAGTTGCTGAAGCCAAACTCTCCCGAACTGCATAGGAGAGTCCAGGAGGAAGAAATCAAAAGGCCCATCAAGCAGACGCCCACCTCCAACCTCCCCCACCCTCTTTCATGCCCGTCCAGAGCAGAAATCAACGACCGGGAAGGGTGGTTCTGAAGAAGATCGTGGGTTGTTTTTTTTTTTCCCCTCTCTTAGTCAAAGGTAACTTAGGTTAAACGAGGGTTTAAGGGAAGCGTATTAGGAAACAAATCCATCCAGGAGGCGGCTTCCAAATTCTACGAGCCTCGAATTCCTGCGGTGCGATCCAATGGAGAACTCCAATGGGCAGGTCTAAGAACGAAACAAGCGCCCGTTCTCTTCCAGTTGACAATAGGTTGGGCTGGTCCAGAGGACTGGATGGCCTAGGAGCTCTCGGAAGAAAGCGAGTCCCGTTTCCTCAGTGGTTTTAAGGCGATGGGTAGAATCAGGCGGCGAGAAGACCTGGAAGAAGACGGATTGTCGACTGCCCCGTTCAGTTAAGATATAAACGGAGGGCAAGCGCTTCACCCGCACATATAAAGAGGCAACTTGCAAGGAGCCATCCTGAGATGCCTTCTCGCCTCGCTAGGCAGCAGGCGAAACAACCCAGCGGGAGGCGAAAGAGTTTAGCTGCCACGATCGCCGCACCGCCCACTCCCACCATCCAGCCCGCTTTTCTCAGTTTAGAAAAGTCCCTTGTTTGGGGCAAGGTATAAAAGCAGCCGCCGCTGCCTTCTACTTCCACCGTCTTCTGCTGGAAGCCGGTTGCCCCAACCGAGGCGCTTTCCCAAAAGAAGAGCGAGAAAGAAAGAAGGGGTGGGGGAGGGGAGGGACAGATGGGTCTCTGGGCTTGCCACCACCTCCCCCTCCTCGCCAAGAGATGAGCAGCGCCTCCTTGCAAACTCGGTGTTTTCTCCCCTCTCTTTTGTCCTCCGGCGGAGATTGATCAAATGCGTCTCCCCCTCCCACAGTCTCTCCCTACCCAAAGAGAAAGAGGCCGGAGCTCCTGCTGTGCCTTAATCCGCGGCGGGCAAGGGAAGGGGGGTATCGCCCGAAGGCACCGCTCGGCCTCCCCCAAAACAAACACACGCGGATGAGAAAGAAACCGCGTGCAGCTGGGCTGGAAAGCGCGAAGAAGGGAGGGAAGGGGGGAGGTTGTCATACTTAAAGCGAATTTATACCGAATCGGGAGGAGAAAAGTATTTAAAGGAACTGCAGCATCCACGGAAATCCGGTCCGAAAAAAGTGTAGCTTACGTGGATCGTACATCTTAGGTCGCCGTGCCATCTAAAGCGTGGGGGTGGGGAGGTGGGAATCCAGAACGGGGCTCAATTCATGCCGACTCTTTCTTCAGCAACGTCACTCCCGCTTGGTCCTCGTGAGAAATTCTCAACCTTCTAACTGCTCAAGAATGGAAAATACAGTAGGAGGAGGGAGCAACGACGAGGCAATAAATCATGGCCGGATTAGTCGTTCTCCCGCGCACGGATTCAAGCACTGCAAACCGCTCAGGTTGCAGATGAAAAGTCTGAATTGTTTCTCCAACTCGTTGCTTTTAATTGTGCACGCCCCCTTTCAAAGGTGTATGCTTTACATATGGGACTCAATGATTATTACTGATTTAGGCATCTGATAAGTAATTATTTCAGATGCCCCGGCTGCCAAAGAGACAGTTTAGTTAAAGGAAAAGCAGGAAAGAAATCCCTGTATCCACTTGTGAAGTATTTTGGGGTCCAGTAGAGTTCTTTGAAATAATGCACATCCATTGGGACTCCGGTTGAAAATAAGCAATGACTACCAGGCATTAAAGCTAGTATTTTAATATAATATTTCACACCATTTTTAAATGGTGTTTCCATTTAAAAAATCTAATTACTAATTACTTCTAGTAGTCTAATTACTTCTGATGAATCTCAGTAAATTCTTTTTCTCTTGCATATGTTTAATGCAAAAGTTATTTTAGATACTATAGAAAGTTAGCACCCACCCTTCTAGAAGAATTAAATATTCTAGGAAATATTAAAAAGGCAGAATACTATATTTTTTCTAAAGGAGAAACACCTTTCTAAAGACATAAACTCGGAATCTCCCCCCATCCAGCAGATATTTCTATACCTATCTACAAGAAAAAAGGCTGGGCCAGCTTATCTACAAAACAAAAGACCTTTATAATCAGGACATAATAGACATTTACTTAATCTATCCATCTAGCAACAGAACTCACAACTTGGCACCTGAGAAGATTGCATCACCCAGCAAAGTTCAACCAAGCCTGGGATTCAAGACAGCCTGCAGCTTTACCCCTGCATAACCCCATGGGAGTCTGACAACCAATCAGAATACATGCCCTTGCACAGGAACAGGAAGCTCAAGTTCAAAGCCCAAGAGAGGGTTTAATTTTTTCTCTCTCTCTAGGATAGCATCAGCACTTAGATTTATATATCACTTTATATCATTTTCCGTCCCTCTCTAAGTGGGTTACAGAATCAGCATATTGCCCCCAACAATCTGGGTCCTCATTTTACCCACCTCAGAAGGATGGAAGGCTGAATCAACATTGAGCCTGGTGGGATTTGAACTGGCAGACAGCAGAAGTACTGCTGTACTGCGCTAACTGCGCCACCAAGGATCACTAAGCTACACTAAATATATGAAGATAATTGTGTGATCTACCATTTTTCATGCATTTTTAATGATGAGTGCTACCTCAAAATTGGAAATGCTGAAAACTTTAGGTCTTCAGTTGAAGCCTTAATAGCTTCCTGCTTAGGATACTACTTGAAGCTTTAAATGAGGACCTTTCCAATCTTGAGATAGTTTCACCATTGTTGAAAAATGTGACAGTTTATGATCCATCATCCAAAATGAAATAAGAGCATCATTTTACACTCCTGTGTACCAACCCTTAGTCCTTTTGTGGATATCCAGGTTTGTTTGGTTTTGTTTTGTTTTTTGCAATTATATAACGTCTTAAGTTTTTTTGGGAATGCTTCCATTAATGTTTATCCCTTTTATCATGTCATCCCAAAAGTTGAGAATATTTTTCATTGCATCTGGTAAAAAATCTGATTAAGGAAGCAAGTTCATTATAGAACAACATCTAGACTTACAACACTTTGGAGCGCTTTGCTAATTACAGTTTATTTATTTCATTTATTTATTTAATGGATTTATATGAGTGCCTGTGTCACACAAGTACTCTTGGTAGATCATAATATCAAAAATAATAAAGACATAAACAAAAAATATAAACCCAATAGCAGCAAGAAAGTAAAATTACAATGCAGGAGTTCAGCACTTAGCATAACCAAGCTATGGGGGTCCTGCCCACAACCTGCTTAAGCACAGAGCTATGTCTTTAGGGGCCTATGGAAAACCAATAGGAAAGTGCTAATTTTGTGAATCCAGTAGAAATACATAATCGTGATGATTTGTTGTGCATTGCAAATAGAAAGTAGTAGATTCTATAGGCTACTCTAAAGTAATTGTTAAGAAAAAGGTCTATGTCCATATTGCACATCTGTTATTTTCTGGCAGTAGTAAAGTCAAATGCTCAAGAGGTCAGCGCCACAACATATCTTTGTTATACAATGTTGAATGTATTTCTTGAAATATGGCTTATAACTGATGTCACTGCTGTAGCACTTCATTTACTTAATGCACCTTTAAAAATGTTATGCTTGATCATTAAGAAGAGTGTTCATCTTTAAAATTGTAATTCTATATACAAGATCACAGTGCATAAGATATATCTGCTCAAGTACAAGTCTAAGTTTACTCTGAAAATAAGCAGCAAATCAGATTTTAATCTAAGTAAAGTTATTAATTTTGTATCCTAGTACTAATTCTCTCCCCCCCCTTTTTCTTTCAAACTAATATTCTGGGATTTTAAAACAAACTCTTGTCTCAACATCTATTGTGCTGTTATGAATTTTTCTACCTTTTCTGTGGAAGATTATTTTTTTCATGGTGTTGGATGTAATTCAGGTGTTATGGATACTGATGCACAGAACAACATTAAAAGCATTAATTTCATACAAATGTGAATCAGCTTTCAATGTTTCGAAGCATCTTACAATAACAGCTAGAATAACAAATACCATGTAATCATAAAAAGCCTAGATAGATGTTCTGTACCATGAAGAAGCCATAGTTTAGTTTTGCCCTTTATATCAATAAGTACGCAAATCACATAAGTTATAGCTAAGTTATCTGCCCCAATTTGAATAGGCTCAGGCAAAACGTATGTTTGCATATGCAGCTGGGATAGGAATTCTGGGTAGAATTCTTAGCTGCATCATATTATTTATCAGTTGAAATTGACCCTGAAGACGCTTTTAAGACTCAGAAGTCCAAGGGCAAGATATTTACATAAAGTTTGTCATATTTTTCAACAGTACCCTATAGCATCAACAGTTTTTTGCTGTTGATCTTTTGTCCTTGAGAGTCCATTAAATGGGAGCCTTTGGGAAAACCAGCATAAATCTTGGGGTGATATTTACGCAAATCAGTTTTACCATCCTGAATGAAAAGTAGCTGATCATTTCAAATAGCAGAGCAAAGTTTGTATAGGGGCTATGATATAAGACAGAGATAAAAAGCTAGCTTATAGCAGGGCTTCCCAATTTGTGGCCCACTATTGGGCAGTGAGGGGATTCCAACTGGACTACAGAAACTGCTGGTGAGCACATATACACATTCTCACTTGCACGAGCAGTGGGTGAGTGTATATACATGTGCTCCATTTGCATGAGTGGCAGGTATACGTGCATACAACTTGTAGAAATGGAGCTGCATGTGGACATGCTTTCCAGCTGCTCGTGCGGAACATCCCCTCTTCTCACCCCACTGGTGCACAAAGCTGGAAATGTTGGGAAAATCTGGCAAACAGTCTTGAAACTTGGAGAATTCAAAATGATGTAATTTTACATATTTCTCAAAATAAATAAAATATATTTCTAATAGCTTACATTCTTTTTAGAGGATATTGCTTCTTCAGTTAATACTGTTCCTATACAAAGAATTCCATGGATTCTTCTTCTACAGTTATTTTCTAGACTGGAAAGAGGAATCTCTAGACTGCCAGATGTTGCTATCTGTAATTCCAGCCTCTAATATGGATGCTGACTGAGTTTGATGTCAGTTGGAGTCCAAAAACATATGAAAGGTCAGAGATTGTCTATCCTAGTAGCTTTCCTTGCCATTCTGATCACGTGCATTGCATTACCTGAAACCATAGCTTGTTAATGATTCATAAAACCATCAACAAAGGGATTGTTTATCTTCATTGCCTTTTAATATGCAGATGTTAATTGCCTTAGGGGAAAAAAAAACTTTAGAAGCACTAATTTGTTCCTTTATTGTTTATTTAGATGCAGTTGTAAAAAAAGTGTATAATGATAGGGTTTTTTTAATTGAAGAAGAAATTTGTTTAATTGTTTGGAATCTGCCAAAGCTGAGCTATCCCTTCATGTACAGTAATTTGACTATTTTTGCTAGCAGATTGAAGAGAAGAAACTTATCTACTTTTCTACTTTTTGAAGTCTCATTTGGACTATTAATGCAACATTAACAGATTTATCATCAGGCAAGTGAAATTCTTTAAGTGGGAAGTAATTGGTTTGATATGTTTGAATAACACCTGCTGTGATAATTATCAGTCTCTCTCATGTTGGAGATAAGAAGATGAATGCAGTATGGATTGCAAAGGCTTTATGGCACAGTGCAAGATTAGTATTGTTTGACCCAAAGTGAATCTCACTGGGAGATCAAGAGAAAGTTCTGTACCTATTACAGAAATTAAGACTCTTCCTGAAGATGTCAAAGGGTTTTATTGCATTAAAATTAAGAAGTCAGCTTGCAGGGGTTGAATTGCATATGTTGTCCAGCTTTTGCAGCTGACTTAAGAGATTCCCTGGGCACAAAGAACTGTACAAAGGCAAATGTTGAAGTGCAGAACTCACCACCGCAGCCTTCATAATCTTCCCCCCCAAAAAAATAATTAGTTCAGGACTAATTATGCATGAATAACTGTTTTTTGAGCATCGTCAGAAAAAAATAATAATAGAGTAATGGAGTTGATCCCATTTTCTGATTTTCTCTGAATATATGACTAATAGTCCAGCAGTAAAAGCTTACACAGCTAGTCCTCAATTTATAATTTAGTTGCATAGTGACCCTTTGAAATTATGACACAGCACCCAAAAGGTACTTATGATCTGGCTCCAAAGTTCTAATGGTCACCCCTCTCCCCACAAGGTCATGTGAATGCATTTTGGGCACTTGACAAGCAGCCCACATCTACAGCAGATTGTAGCATCCTGCAGTCACATGATTAGAATTTATATTTTTAAAATAAAAATCCAGCATTTACTTCTGATTTTAGGCAAAAATGTTTCATTGCGAACAATGGGTTCATTTAATGACTGCCTCAAACAATGTCACTGTGATCACATGATAATCCACTTTATGTTTGTCATTATTTTCAACTGTAATTGGCAGGGTCCATTAAGGTTGTAAGTTGAGAACTAGCCATATACATTAGGTGCTGACTTAACATAATTTCTCCTGTTTCAAATGAGTTCTATTTCCCTGAATGTTGAACATAGAATTAGTAAAGAGTAGGGGTGGTCTGAAACTCAAGGCCTACAGGCCAGATTCAGCCCATGAGGCACATCTGGTCCATGGGGTCTCCCTGGAAACAGCAAAGGACCGGCCCGTGGTGTCTCTGCCAGAAAAAATGGAGCATGGGACCCAAGCTTCATTTTTGGCTGTGATGGCCTCCTGCAGCAAAAATGGAGCTCAGGGAGGGCTGTACATGGCCCTCACCTCCATTTTTGGTGGCAGAAAGCTGCAGGAGTGACATCAAGCTGACCAACCTGGCTGCACTAACTGAGCCCTCCAATGTCAAGCACAACCCTGATGCGTCCCTCAATGAAATTAAGTTTGACAGCTCTTATAAAGAGTGAATATCTTAAGTTCTGTTATTCATTTCATGGACAGAGAGTATAACTTGAGGACCTAGGCAGAGGCATCCATAGTGGATGTAAGAAAAAAAAAAACCAGATCATGTCTGCACAATCAAAACTCCATACCTTTTCATATGCAACATACTTTAAAAAGGGCTTTGATCACGCAGGGAAAGCTACCATCCTGATTTTCAGAGCCACCTATTGATATCCGTGGATCTAGGACTATTGATGATTCCCAGAAATTTGTGTGTAGCCTCAAAGTCACTCAGCAAGTTGCTTCCAAGCTATAACTGAATATAATCCAAAGGGAAATGATGATACATACTTCAGATTTTTTTTTCCCTTTTGAAACATATTTGTGGTCATAACCCAACTTAGTTTTCAGAGTGCAGACCTTTGTATGCCAGTTAAAGACCAAGTGTTTTTCAGGTCCTTGGTTGAAACTAATGTAAACCCCATTGATAGAAAATGGAAGCCAGGAAGTTGTTGTGATTAGGCTGTCTTTGAAGATTGATCTTGCTTTCTTACAGTGTGTAACTGGCATCTTGAGTATAAATGGACTGAGGAGGAGTGCTTACCAAGTGAGAATACTTGTTTCTCTGTGTTGTTAAGGAGAGAAAACACTGCTTCCCTGCTTGTGTGGTTAAGGCCATCAATCATCACGAGGTGGGGGGAAAAAGCCGCCTCAATAAGTTCAGTGTCTGTGCGTCCAGTAAATGTTCTTCCTTTTGTGTCATTTTGCACACTGACACTCTCTCCTTAAGTGGCAATTCTTCTTGGCTGCAATTTTCTGTCTTCTCTATTTTCTTCTGTCTGCAACAAACTGCAATAGATTGTTTGGCTTTGTGCATGCTCACATAACCTCAACATTAAACATTTCCATTCCTTAAGTGAGTTTCTGTGCCAGCAAATTTGGAGCATATGCAATGAAAGCAGCTGTTTTAGCAGCAACCAAGAAAATTGGGTAGGAATTGGAAATGGAATCATCCACATACAATTACACGGCAGGGCAGAAGGATCCAATGCAGAAAGAAATTACAGTTACTTTTGTAATTCACACTCTTGATATAAAGCACTGGATGTCCGATCAGTTAATAGTTGATGATAATACATCTCTTCACCACTGCTTATTTGAAAATAAGGAAGAGAAATCCTGCCTTGACTTTGTTACTGTATAGGAAGCCCTACATTTTTCAGAGTTTTCAATCACAGATTTGAACAGGTCACTTTGGTATTGTTACAATTTCTTAATTGGTCCCCAAATCCAAAGTAAAGCATTTCCATTATTCCATCAGAGCCATAATATATTAAAGTTGAGGATAAATAAAATATTTGGTGTGTGATCTGGAAGACAACATTGGGTACGGCTGCCATTACATGTGTCAACAGTTGCATCACTATCTGTTCACTAGCAATTGGCTGGAAAATCTCTTTTCTCTGGGGTAGTTTTAATATGCATTCTACCTTTAAGAATTAGGTAGGGGGACACTTAAAATGTATGTCTGGGAGAGAAGAATCTAATAAATTAGCCATGATGGGAAGAATAGGATTCTTCATGCTAGAAATGGCTGATGGACCAATAGCATATCCCACCTCTGCCTCTTCATGTTCTGCTCCCTCCCTCCTCATCTTTTAGTCATAATTTGTACTTATATTGTTATTAGATATGTGTTGATATGGGTTTTTTGTTTTTAATGTTTTAGGCTGTCCAGAGTTCCCTTTTGGTGAGATTGGTGGAAAACAAATGTAATAAATACTACTACTACTACTACTACTAATAACAGAGTTAACTGGGACCTTCATCTGTTATGGTCCCTGAACTAAGACTATTAGACACATCCTTTTTATAGAGTCAAATACAGGCTACAGCCTTAAATGCAAGAATTATTCTTTTTGTAAGGTTAAACCTAGCTTGAGAGCAAAAGGCAGGAACAATCTCAGGAAGAAAGATCATCAATCAGAATATGTCTTCAGAGTTTAGTTTTTCACATCTCCAGGATAATTTAAGTGGGTTATGCTATTCTCTTTTTTTAAATAGCCTTTCCCCACTGTATATTCTTGTTAATGTAACCTCAATTTAAAATAAGTGCCATAGCATTTAAATGGAACATCCAAGGTTTGATTTAAAAAAAAATGAACTAGTTGAAGTTACCAAATATTAAAAAAGTCAACATTATGAAATCAAAAAAATGAGTTACTCTGGGATGATTGAAATAAAAAATATCCTTCTTTGTCCAAATATTTGGTTTCTGCTTTGTGGGCAGACGAATGCTTCTTTGAAAGCATATGAATAGGAGAGCGAAGGAAAACTGTTGGTAAAATCTCCAACTGGAAGTCAGAGTAAATCCATCAGCAGGGGAAAAAAATCAGGATGGCAGCCATGACCACACGATCAAAGAGGCTAGGTTTGGTCACACAGTTGTCATCTTGGCAATCTACAGATCAGTTGAGTAAGAAGTCTGCCATTACAATGCAGATTAAAACAAGAAATCAGAAATGGATTCCTCAACTGTTTAGCCATGCATTTTATTAATTTTCTCAATATGATAGAAAATCTATAATTATTACACAAACAAAATAAATCATTACACATTTTCCCATTCTCTTGAATATTGATTTTGGCCTTAACAAGGTAAATCAAAAGCTCATAAGGTTTCATTAGCACTTCCTGATTTAATTGATTCTTCTCCAAAATGTTTGTCAAATGTAAAGGTCTTGCTCCTTGTTTAAGTTACATAACTTAACTTCATCAACATTACCCTTGTGTTATATCACAGCTTCTTTGCCAAGCAAATCCAGAGGGTCCATATCCCTTGTTACTAAGGGCAAACAGAAAGTAACAGCTAAGAGTGAGTATTTTTACTTCAATCAATTATATCTTAATAATAAAAAACCTTGATGTTCTTATCAAGCAATATAGAGAGAAAGGGGGACAGAAAAAAGATTATTCCACAGAATGTCTTTTTTTTAACTTGGGATACTTAATCGTTACAATTATTTACTTCAATCAGTTGCCCAATCATACACAAAACAATTGCCAAACCTAAAATTCCAAATCTGAAATATGGTACAAATTTTCTGTTTCACCAAAAAATTAGGGAAGCTATTTTATAGATAGTAAAGAACTCTAATTTCTCTTCAATACATATAAATGTAATTTTCATTATACAGAAGGAGCTGTCATGAAGAAAATAGACAAAGTTTAGGGTAGTTTGAATTCTTCTTAATATCTTTATCAGCAGTGGCCATAAGGTAGGTGACCAAGCATCCTCTTTTGCCTGGACATGTCCACTTTTTACGTCTACTCCAGGGCATCCGGGTGGGTTTTATAAATTCACGAAAATGTCCGGTGCTCACTCTTTTCCTTTCCGAAAAGCTGGAGCCGAACATCTCCAGAGCTTCCCGAGCGTCCGAACGACACCGCCGACACCGCCATCATCCATTAATCCTGTAAGGAAGGCAGGGAAAAACCATTCTGGTGTTGTTTCTAGCCTAATCTTTATTGCCTGGTATTAAGTTCAAGAAATGAGGAGGATGGGAAGTCTTCAGTGACAATTCTTTAATACAACTATTAAGTAAAAGGGGGGGAGGATTTGAGGCATCAGTCTGTCCCCTGCCAGCAGGCCCAATAGTGGCTTATAGTCAGTGATTAAGCTGAAACATCTATTTATTTTATTTTATTTTATTTCTATACCGCCCCCTCTCCCGAAGGACTCGGGGTAGTGTACAGCCATCTAAAAAGAAACACAAAATAAATGACAATTAAAAACAAATTAAAATTAACTAATTTAAGTGGCTGATCAAATTAAAAACCTGATGCAAAAAATTAGAAATTTAAAAATTTAAAACAATTAAAAATTACCAATTTACATCTCCCATACAAATACTCTTGGAATTGTTTTATGTCAGCCACGAGATGCCATTCCAGCCCCAAAAGCCTGGGCTGTGTTCCCTCAACTATGGTCAACTCCAGTGGCCCCTGGAATTCTTTAAATTTCACCACACGGTCCTCCTGCCCACGACTAGAATCTGGTTGCCTTGGTAATCATTGATGATTGATATCTGTGCCTTCAGATGCTTCTTCTGGATTGTTGGTATTAGTTGTCTTAGTATTTTCCACGCTATTATGGTTAGTCTTACAGGAGGTTCCTTCGATCTGCACCATCATTTTAATTTTGTTTGCTCAACTGCTCCTGTTCAGGCAAACTCTAATTTGGTGGGTCTTTTGCTTTGCTTTCCACACTTACACACTCGGGCTAGATGACCCTCTTTTTTTGCATCTTCTACAGATCATCTCTTTAAATCTCCATGTTGCTCTGGAGTGCTTTCCTCCACAACCTGTGCACAATGACCCTTCATTTTGTTGAGTGATTCTTTCTTGCCTCCATTCTATAGATGTCTTCTTCTTCACTTGGGTCATCTTCATCTTCCTCTTTCATCTGGTGCACACCTGCCACCATTTTTACTTTTGGTGGGCTTTCATTTCACACCATTTTTTGGGTTTGCCTCAAAGATGCTGCTGATTTTTGTGAGCTTTCTGTGGTTCAGGATATTTCTATAGACATTGCCCACATTAGGTTCGGTTTAGCCAGCAGTCTTCGTTGCAATTGGAGATCTTACCCCACAAACAAGTCAATCTGCTAACCATTCCTTCAGATCACATTTCTCAACAGCTACTTGGAGTTCTGCTATATATTCATTAATCGTTTCTCCATCCCTCTGTATTCACTCATTGAATTGATGTCTCAACACCATTCTTGATGGTGCCGATTTGAAATGGGCCTTCAACAGTGCTTGTGGCTGTAGCCATGGGACATTATCTATGGGAATAGGAGAAGCTAGTGCCTTTGCCAGTTGGAAAACTCTCTTTCCACAGTAGCTCAGGAACATTGCTCTGGTTCATTCTTCATTTAAATTTCCCAGATCGTTTGCTACAAAAATACAGTGGAATTTCACCATGATTGAGTTCCAGTCCTCTGCCTCTGGGTTGAATGGTGTGGCGGGGGGCTATATACGTAGCCATTCTCTGTTCATGGAAGGCTGTTCAGTGTTTCCCCTTATGACTTTTCAATTGCCTCTGATCCCATCCTCATCGCCAGTATTAAGTTCAAGAAATCAGGAGGCATGGGAAGTCTTCAGTAACAATTCTTTAATACAACTAGCACAGTAACCATTCTCATCACTCCAGCACTCACTTACTGTGAGCAAGACAGCTCTTTATAATTGAGCTATCTGTGCGTCTTGGTCAATTGGCAGCCAGGATTTTCCCACTTGCTGAGGCTTTGCTGCGCCAAAACTATTTACAGGTTTTTTCTATCTTTCCTCATTTCAATATCTCACACCCTGCTTACAGAAACTGCCCATCCAGTCACATGACCCCCCAGCCATGCCCACCAAGCCACACCCACAGAACCGGTAGTAAAAAAAATTGAATTCCACCA
>JAEANM010002037.1:7878-25643 GCA_017656035.1 Myanophis thanlyinensis
CAGACACACACACATAGAGAGAGGAAAGCAGGATCCTGTCGGTTTTACTTTTTATATATACAAAATACCCATACACCAACAGAGTGTAGTAACTGTACTCCGCGCCTTGCGATCTATTGATATTAAAGATGCAGGATGATTCCCTGCCACAAATGTAGGATGTTGCAGCACCGCGTGGTTACTTTACTCTTTACTCCCACCCCCTCCCCCTTATTCGCCGTAACGTCACACAAAAATAAATAGACGCGGTATATTAAATATATACCAGAAACACCGGATGAGTCGAAGTTCCCCTTCTCGGCAGTCTCTCCTCTCCCCCCACCCCACCACCATAGCGGCGTCGCGCATGCCTTTTCCGGAACTAAAATGTCGCAGCGCTTGTTTCCAGGGGAAACATGCCTTGGAAGGTCTCCCCCCCCCCTACCGGAAGAGTTGCTGCCCGGGTGGATTAGACCTGCGGCCTTCGCAGGAGGGAGACGAAGAGCGGTGGCAACTGTCTCCGTTACTTTGTCGGAGTGATACCGGGGATCACAAACGCGCGCGCGTGCGCACACACACACACACCGCCCGGAGTTTCTACAAGGGTGGCTCGTCTTCGGGATTAAGGGAATGTGGAGGCTGGTTAGGCGCCCTTTAAGCGCCCTGGCGGAGACGCCGACACCCACAGGTGAGAAGGAGGTCTAGACTCTAGCCATCTTCTTTAAGAGAAGTGGAGGGGAGGATGCAACGCCTTATGCCTGTTGTAGTGCAGCGCTTAACTCTTCCGTGCAGCAACAAGAACCAATTGCACAGACACACACACCTTTTCAGGGATGTGAAATTAAAGGGTTGAGCTCCCATTCCTGTCCCTGGCACGCATAGGGCTCGAAGGAACTAGGTTATTGCGCGCGTTAACTCTGCAGCACAGGCGGCTGTTTCGTTATCTATATTAATTGTGAAAGGAGACAAACGTTCGTCGGTGTAAATTGTCCTTCTACCCACTGCGAGTCTGGACGTTGGAAAGAAGTGCAAAGAAGAGCAGCTCAGATGATTAAAGCCCTGGGATCGAAAACATACGAGGGACTGGGGGTGACTGGCTAGCTGTATTGCAGTGTTTCTCAACCTTGGCGACTTTAAGAGGTTTGGACTTCAACTCCCAGCAAAGCTGGCTGGGGAATTCTGGGAGTTGAAGTCCAAATCTCTTCAAAGTCGCCAAGGTTGAGAAACACCGCTGTATTGTATTCCTGTATTTGAGAGGCTGCCACGAAGAGGGTCAAATGATTCTCCCCAGCATCAGAACGCAGGAAAAGAAACAGTGGGTGGAAACTAGTCAAGGAGAGAAGCAACCTGGAATTAAAGGAAAACTTCCTAAACAGTGAGGACAACTATTTAGACAACTGTCTAACTGCTTATTAAGTCTGCATTACTACTATTCTCAACGTTCCCATCACCCACCCAACCCAACTATAACTGGTTGCTTGTATCCTTACGATTTATATTGTTGTCTGACTGCTTATTTGTACCCCATGACTATCATTATATCTTGTGATTCCTGATGAATGTATCATTTCCTTTGTTGTACACTGAGAGCATATGCACCGAAAACAAATTCCTTGTGTGTCCAATCACACTTGGCCATAAAGAATTCTGTTCTATTCAATTAACCAGTGGAACAGCTTGCCTTCAGAAGTTGTGGGTGCTTCATCACTGGAGGTTTTTAAGAAGAGACTGGACAAGTCACTTGTCTGAAATCGTATAGTCAAGTGTCTCCTGCAAAGGGTTGGACTAGAAGACCTCAAAGATCCCTTCCAGCTCTATTCTGATTGATTGGTTGATAATGAATGATTGATAAGGCTGGTCCATTATCTTTAAGATTGAAGTCCTTCTGTCCTCGGTTGCCAGCTTGGGGAGATGAGGTAGCTATGGTCTTGAGAAACAGTAGTTTATTCTGTTAATTGTTCAGCCTTTAGTGCTTGACTCCTTATGGTTTTCTTTTAATGTGATATTGTAACTGTTTTTTTTCCATTGTTAGTATAGTAGGTGCTGTTGAGTATAATTCTTCTCAGTCTCAAATAAGCTGCTGTGGCTTGCAGAAGTATTAGGACTATAATTCCCATCATATCTAGTCAGCGTGTTTGACAGACTACACAACCTGATGCCTTCAGAGGAAATATAACTGTAACCAACCTCGTACTATGAGATAAATGTTTCCAGGATATGATACTGGTTTGTTAGATGGAAGATGTCTTTATAAGAGTTGTGTATGGGCCAATCCCTTTGTTGCAATAACTTTTTGTGCATTTTTTTTAGGTTTTGGTGGAATCAAAATACTCACTGCTGGTTACAGGAAATATGATCCGCTTCCAGATTATACAGGTATGCTAAGGGATAGAGGAGAATGTTACTGAAATGGTGTTACTTTTATTGCTTTAAATGTATGTGTATAGTAATACATTGAAAGTGAGAAATATACCATTCTTTTGGTTTGATACTAACACATTTCTCCCGATCCAATTTTTACTTTTAACATTCCAAACTCTTGTTGCTGACATTTGGCAGCAAATCGCTGAATATCATAAAGATAAAATAATTTCCTATGAATGCTATTTGTTTAATGTGTTTGTAGATAACTTCTCATTTTAAGAACAAATCTTGAAACTACAGTCAATTAAAATACAAAATATAGATAATAAATTTTTAAAAATAGTATACTTGAAAACTGAGGGAAAGAAGGAAGAATACAAGTGAAGCCAACACACACACAAACACACACATAAATACATATGAAAGGCATGAGGGAAAAATAAGTGTTCAATAAGCCCCTAAAAGTATAATACAGGGCCTCATTTATTTCAGAAGGTAAATTTTCCAGATTGATAAACAGATACATAATTTGAACACCTTTGTTATTTTCTTCTGATGGAATTGGGGCATATGTTTCTAAAATATTTCCATATTGCCCTTGAGATGTCATGCAATTAATGTATATGGTTATCTTTATATACTTTGTAATACTTAGCAAAGCAATTTTGTGACATCCATTAAAAGTTCTTTGTATTAGAGCTGAAATCAAACTAATTATAACATGTTAGTTATGCCACTAATAGTTCTTCAATTAAGGCTGAATCAGAACTCTCTCCTAGATCATAACTTTATTTCCCCAGAGCCTCTTATATTATTTCAAATGTAGATTTGAGCTTGTTTTTTAAATTTCAGAGATAGCTTGCTCAGTTTAAAGTAAATGTGCAATCTCAATAAAGGCAGTGGACAGACAGTAGACAAACCACCCTGTCTTCTGCTGCTTTTGAATTTAGCATTAGCAACATGACAGGCTCTTTCCTTGATCCCAAGTTAGATTTAACTGAAGGAGATAGAAATACGTATTAATATCTCCAAGTAGTGTCACTGAAATGAAGGGGGAAATCTACTTCTAACTTAAGGCCAATTTAGAGTACTGTAGTTGCAAAGCTGAAATATGCACACAGTTTTTGCAATCACTTCTAATACTCCCTCTTTTGGTCAACACCATGTACTTGCCTGCTGTATATATATTCTATTTATCACTTTGAATTAAGTTACTGGCATGTTCTTCCTTCTCTGTTTCTTCAAAGTTGGTTCTTACATAAAACTTAAAAAGGACAGAATTTCTGTCAACTTATCAGTTACCTTTATCAGAACTTTAACTGGACACTTAAATAAGATGCCTTGGTCTCTTCACTTGGTAATTTTTAAATAATGTTTTGTTTTAAAAAATAATGATGGCGCTTCTATATAGTAGTGGTAGGGAGACAGTTAGAAGGCACAAGCATAATTCATGAGCTGAAATTCAGAAATCTGAGCAACTCTCCTGAGTAATGCAGCTAAAAGGCAGTTGTGAGAAAAATCTGAGTCTACAATTCCATTCTTTTAGGAATTATCATTCCTGAGAAACCCAAATTGAAAACTGTTGAGAGAGCACCAAACTTGCTTAAGGTTAGGCGACAGCCCAAGAATTTACATGACATCCGAGGTCCATCTACTGAAGCCACTGAATTTACTGAAGGAAAATTTGGTATTTTGGTAAGTAAGAATCTTCTTAGTTGTATAAAACAAGTATAAGATGGTGGCAGTTGGATGTGAAAGAGGAGATCCCCTCTTGCAATTTCAAAAATGTTACTTAATGATGGTCTTTCTTACTTGAATTATAAAAAAAAAAAAATTCCCCTTCAACTTTCCTTGGCCTGCAGGCTATGGGTGGTGGCTATCTCCGCTGGATTCACTTTGAAGTGATGCGTCTGAGTATTAATCGGCACATGAATCCCAAGACAATGTTTGCTCTGTGGAGAGTCCCTCCTCCTTACAAACCCATTACTCGCAAAGGACTAGGACACCGTATGGGTGGTGGCAAAGGTGCAATTGATCACTATGTGTCAGCAGTGAAAGCAGGTCGCCTTATAGTGGAAATTGGTGGGCAATGTGAGTTTGCTGAGGTGAAACACTTCCTCACTCAAGTGGCCAAGAAACTGCCTTTCGAAGCCCAAGCAGTCAGCAAGGAAACCCTTCAAGAGATGCGGGACAGAGAAGAGGAAAGGTGGCGTAATAATCAGAATCCATGGACATTTGAGCGCATTATTACTTCCAATATGCTGGGAATACGGAAATATCTGAGCCCTCACGACTTACAGTACAAGGGTCGCTACTGGGGAAAGTTCTTCCTGCCTGACAGGGTGTGAGTGGAGAGTTTTGGAACCTGATCTGCTGCAGCCATTCTTTGAAAATTTTGTCTTTCTCAACAGAGATATTTGTGGGTGAAGAAACAAGCGAGTGGCTATATATGTGGAAGTCCAATAAGTATGGAGGGTGATGGAGTGCTGATAATGATGTAGAACTTGGGATAAATAAACTCATTGTGGAAGTTTGTTACGGTGTTTGATATTTTGACCATCCTCTGAGAAATTCTGTGCACCTTTGATTTGCAAAAAGAGTTGGGACAAAACTCTCAAAATCCAGTTTAAATATTTGGATATGTAATGAGTTTTGTAAAGAAATTATCCTCTCATAAGCTGGAAGCATTTTTCCTGTAAGCCACACAGCTCACTAGACATGTTGGGTATTTTAGAGCATTTTATGGGAATTATTTCCTATTCACAAAATGCCTGCAATATTTCTCAATGTAGGTTTACCAGACAGTAAACCAGTGAACTACATGCTACCCTTCCAACATACACTTTTCTTTGGGTGAGTGTGCATTTCCAAGCAAAACACTGATTATGGCTACTCGTCATTTGTAATGGTATATGGAAATGACCTTGGGAGACAGGTGGAAGACCTGCAGCCTAGGCAAGAACCTTCTTCCTGTTTCCAAAGGACATACCCACATACCATCACACTATTGTTACTTATTACAATAAAGATGTCTCTGGGATCAACGTAGAAGTAAAAATAAAGCTGCCATTTGCTGCTGCTAATCTTGTGTTAATTTAAAAACTAACAGATATTAGATGGTATAGGCAGCCTTTTAATAAAAACTGGACAATCCATGATCTGTTGGGTAATTGTTTCAGAGATATTTCCTTACGTAAACAAACAGAATGACCACAGGCAGGCAAAGAAACTCAATGGGAGGAGTGATTTCCAATTTCCTGTCAACTTCCCCAGTTTCCACATGGGACATTGGCAGGAAACAGAGGAAATTTCCTTCACTCCTTCTTTCTCCTGCCTGCCTGCCCTCCCTCGCTTCTCTTTATTTCCTCATTTGCCAGTGTCTCCACTGACTTAATAAAAAAATAGGTACTATGTGGGTTGGGGAAAGGGCACAGGTGTGCAGCATGGATGAGGAAGAGTACATGAGAGTGCACAAGGAGTGCTCAGCAAGTCGGGGAGGAGTGGTGCGAGTTGGGGAGGAGGCATAGGGCTGCATGAGATGTTACACAGGACAGGAAAGAGGCATGAGGATGCTGCATGGGTTTGGAAGTGTGTGTGGGGGTGTATGAGAGGTGCCAGTTGATATAGCATAGGTCGGAGAGGGTGCATAAGAGGTGGAGGAATCAGGGAGAGCATGAGGAGTATAGTATCGGTTGAGCAGGGTGCACAAATGTGCAGAGGCACCTCCTATGTTGGGAAGTGTGTGCAGGATGCAGCATGGGTCAGGAAGATTGTATGAGTGATTGGTGTGGCATGAGCACAGAAGGGAATGGGGAGATTGTACAGATGGGGGAAATGTACCTGAGCAATATACAACCTCTCCTGCTTCCCTGTTCCTGATACTCTCAGCCAGCATCCTACAAAGAAAGACATGGCTTGTGGGAAATTGGCAGGGAGTATGGACAATTAGATTGGCTTCCCCATTGACTTGTGGGAAGTTGACAGGGAGCATTGGAAATGACAATAATGCAGCTGCATCTGATTATGGCAGCACTAAGTCGCCACAAATTTGCCACATTTCAATCCCAAAGGAGTCATGGGTCCTGAATTTTGGATACCTTCTGTAAATTAATCCATTTGAGGTATGTTGATTCAAGAATCAAGTCCTATGATGTACCACTTTGCCCAATTGAATGTTACAAAAAAACACACAAGTTTTAGTAGCATATAGATTTTTAAGAAGTGTGCATTTAGGCCCATCCCTGCTGTAAATTTAGATGGAAAAGTTGTTATTCCAGTATTTGGAGCTGAACTGGGAAGATCTTAGTAGATTCTAAGACTCAAATTTGGTTTTTTTTTCACATTATTACTGTATCTGAGCAAATCTTTGTCGACTTAGTCCATCACACATGATTCTAGATGAAATAAACATTTTATTCAGGAGGATTCCTTCGTTAGCATCTATGCTTTTGGAGCAGAATAACTTAAATCTGGAATTCCTAGAATAGTTCATTATATAATTACAAAGATCTCCCTTTCCCTATGTAATGATGAATTCATTTCAAAGGGGAAAATAGATGTTTATCCAAATGTAAGCTAAATGGATATCATTGGACCAGGATAAAATGAATAATATGCTAACCAGGACCATGATCCAAAGCAATAAATATTACATGCTTGAATAAATTAAGTTTTAATTCTTTAAATAAAAGACAAACTTTCAGTGTGTAAGAAATGTATTAAGTCAGTATGTAAAAATATGTTGATACAGTTGATGTCCAAGCAAATCTTCCTGACCATTAAAGCCTTGCCTCCACTACAAATGCCTACAGGTTGGGTTAAAATTTGCCATCATACAGTTGGATGAGCTCGAAATAAATACATATCTGTGACTGGAATCACAAGGTTTACAAAGATTGTTCTGGGTATTTATTCAGAAGGTGAGAATATGGGACAGATCTTTGTCCAGATGTCTAATTTCTTATCATTGGAAGGAGTCTTGGAACAAGTTGTTTCTTTTGACATTTGACATAGCGCAAGCAGAAAGTATAGCCAGGGAAAACGCCTCACATTTAAAAGCAAGGAAGTGCATATTGATTTTGACAGCAAAGATAAGGCAGGGGAATATGGAGCTTATTGTCATCTTCCATAAGAATTATTTAAAATGTCTCCCAAGAACTGGGTTTCAATGCCAAAAACTTTATATTGGGTAGGAGGAGCCAGCATAATTGGTAATGCTGTCCCATAAAACCTAAATATTAATGTTGACCGATCAAGATTTAGGTTGGTTGGCTTTCAGTAGTTATAAAAAAGACCTTTATGTTCACTTCCCCCTTCCAAGCTGAAGTTTTCTAAGCATTACTCTATTCTGGCTCCTTCTTCCCCTCTGTACGAACTAAAACATTTTGATAGGTTAATCATTGACATCTCCAAAAGTGGAAGAACAGGAGATAAAGGATCGGGGAAGCCCGAAATGCCAAAATCATCTTACAGATCCATCCTGAAAAGAAAGAGAAGAAAAATGAAATGATATAGAGATCACAAGTGATGTCTGAGCATATTAAGCAAAAAAAAATCTAGGAAATTACTACCTTAGTATGCAGATAGTTTCCCTCTTATTAATTAGAATAAGAGATCTTTTATCTTGTCAGTTGATTCAGTTTAGGAACGTGATTTTTAACCTCATTTACCTAGATTGCATAAGCTTATTTAAGTAGATGGCTATTTTTCTCTAAACAATTAGTTACTGCGGAGAAGTATCTGAAGCATTTTCACCACAACTAGGCATTTACTAGTCTAGATAGAAAATAGAAATACAGCCCAATACAATTGCAATTTGGAGGATCTTGATTGCCCTGATTAAGATGATAACACTAAGCTTCTGTATTTACATACAACTTACCTGAGACAAATGGCAAAGAACAAGGAATGGGTGTTCACATAAAGAAGCTCCCAATAGTAGAAGCCAGGATAATGATGAGGATGATGCAGCATAACATAATCATTATCTTCTTCTGCTCAGCAAGAGGAAAAATACCCAGATATATTAATAAACGGAGATGATAGAATGGAGAGATAGAATTGGAGGAAGAATGGGGCTTCTTTTATATGAGTCACATAGTACAGGTAAGTCTTCAACTTACAAACACTATTGGGACTAGAATTTCCATTGTTAAACAAGGTAGTTTTTAAGTGGGTAACATTTACAACCTTTTTTTCCACGGTGGTCAGATAAATCGTTAAGTGAATCACATTCTTCGTTAAACGAATTCAGCTTTTCCCATTGGTTTTTCTGATCAGCTGCTCTCTGGGAAGGTCACAAATGGCCTTCACGTGATCCTGGGACTCTACAACTGTCGTAAGTATATGCCAGTTGACAAGCATTCAAGTTTTGATCATGTGACTGGGGGGTTGCTGCGATGGTCGTACATTGCGAAGACTGGTTGCAAATCACTTTTTTCAGTGCCATTGTAACTTTGACCGATCACTAAACAAATGGTTGTAAGTAGAGGACAACCTGTAACAGCGTGATTTTAGGCTATGCAATGGGAAGGTTGAGACACAACACAGGGAAGTTGAAAAAGATACAAACTATTCTTTCACAGATCCAGATTATATTGCAAAATTCTCTTCATTGAGTTTTTGTCCCCCAAGTTCTTTTTATATAACACTGTGGGGCCCAGTTTATGTTGGGAACTTGTACAATTCAGAGTTGTTTTAGATGGAAATGGTACTATCCAAAAGTCCATTTCAAGTTGTGCATTCATTTACCAGGACATCTCCATATAATTACTAGCAATGAGAGGAAAATATGCAGCTAAGATTGGTGTCCTAAAAATATAGGGGGAGTACTTGTATATTCATAGAACCATTCTTACCATACCTTCCTACAGGTGCTGCAACTATTTGGCAAACATGATACAGGCCAAAGGAAGTACATGTTCCTCAAAATTAATTGTATGGTTATACCCACTACTTCAGGAATTCAGTGGACAGACGCAAAAATTACAGACCGATGTTCCAATAATTCATTTATTCTTATGCTTCATCATTTCTTTAAAAAGTTTCATCAAAAATAATTTCCTAGAATCTCTGCTGTCCATAGGCAGCTTACTATGTTGAAGTGCAGTTTTTCATCTTTACAGATAGTTTTCATAAATGTTTCTTTCACTGTCACTCCCATTTACAAGTTGCAGACATCAAAGCCAAGAGAGACCACCACACTTTCTTAGCTCTGTCTGTGTACCCTTAAAAGTGTTATATAAATTGTTTATGCATGGCTGGGAAAACTAGAATCTAAATGGTGGAACTGGTGGAGAAGTTGATAGATTTTGTTAGGAATTAGTAGGTAGTCATCTCTCCAGACAAAATGGGAATCACCTTCTCTTTGGTTCCAATCAAAAGACTATTGTGTCTCATATAATTAGAAAGTAAACAATCTGTATAGAATTTGAATATGCTGCTGATCTCTAAATCTGCATAAAACACTACTGCCAGAGTCCCAAAATCTGCCATAAAATGAATCACCTCTAGCCCCACATCAAAGATCAGGTGTAAGCAGAGAGGTAGATTTCCATGCAGCAAATATACTGATTTTGAAGGCAACAACAATTGTGTTAACTTTTCCCCCAGGGAAAAATCTGGCACTCTTCTGATGATATAATTAGCTTCTCTAAATAAACAAAAAAGTACCCTCCTCAGCTAAAATAATTCACACATTTTTTTAAGTAATACACAAATATTTCCATTTCCATGAGTTATACCACTATAGGAATGGAACAGGTGCAGCTGAGCAGGTCAAAGGGCATACAAGTTGTTAATCATAGCAAAATGTTCTTATATACAAAAACAAAAGTTAAAAAATGTTGGGATTTCTATCAGAAAAACATTAATGCTATAACCATATTCGTAAGAGAAAACGTATTTCTCTTTCATCTTTAATAAACAGAAGGATTTTACCAAGCAATAAAATATATTTTATAAACAGATTAGATGTTAGAAGAAATGGATCTCAGCTGCCATGCCACATCAACTAAACCCAATGTTTTTCTCCAGACCACTTTTTCTACCCTACAAACCTTGGTCAGGCTACAAACAGCAAGCTCAGTGATGGGTGCCACATTTATCAACCAGAAACCGTCAGCACAAAATTTAAAATAATAAAACAGAAAGAACCTTCCCAGCTCCCAATTTCCCTACTCTTCATGTCCTCAAAAAGATAGACCATAAAACAATTATATATTAGAAAAAGAGATGACATATAATTGTGCCTTCAGTATTTGATTTGAAATAAATTAAACTTTGCAAATATAGCTGTATAAAACATGTTGGGTTAAAATGGATTGTTTGAATTGTACTGGAAGTGGTCCTACTTCAAGGTGACATATTCATTTTTGGTTCCAAGGTCAGACAATTTTAGTGCACTCAAAGCAACAGCTCAGAACTGGATTATTTCAAACTCAAAACACTTTGAATACACCACTACTTACAGCACCTCAGAAATATAATTGCTTTCCGAAAATGAAAGGAGCTGTTCAATATGAAGTAACACATATCCCAAGGAGTGTCTTTGTTAATGAATATTTGAAGACAGGTCTTCCTTCTTACTGGGGCCTTTTCTAAGTTCCCAAAATATGGGAATTAGAATGGCTACACCAAAACATTTGAGCTAAGTAGTTAATAAAACACAAGCAACTCGGACTTCAAAGGTGTGACTGTTAATAGTCCATCTCAAATGCAAAATACAGATATTGGCCTGATTTAAAACATAGACTGAACACCAACTGGAGTGCCTCAATTTTGCTAGTTTGCCTAAATCCATTGTGTCATCCAATAATAGCTTAACTGACTGCAGACTCATTTGTCGTGTTCATAGGTACCATTTTCTCACTTGATGGGGACTGAAGGACTCCCTCTGGGCTATCATCTCATGTTTTCTGTAATAAAATAAAAAACCTGCTCCAGCCTGTGGAGTATAAAATGGGGTAAAATTAGGCGTTACCTAGTGGTTTAAGTCTTAGTTTTAAATGTATTTTTTGAAAATAACATTGTCTGACATGTCCAATATTATGTACAATGTTTTTGAAAGGGTTAAATTAAAGCAGTGAGGTAGGCAATAAGGTCCCCCAAATTCCTCTAAGGTTGATTTCCACTGTGTTGTTGATCATCCCAGAAGAAATCCTTGAATTGAAGCCAGCAGGTAAATCAGGGAGGAAAGGAGGAATGGATAAGGAGTAGATCAAATAGGAACTCCTCTCTGGAATGCCATGAGATTTCTGGATGTTCTGGTTGCAGGAAAGTACATTAGGATCTTCAGGCTATGGAACTGGAACAGTCTGGCTCTCACAGGAAGCACGGGCGCAAATGCACTCACCCTGCAGAGCACCATTCATCCATCATCCAAGCAGGGTAGGGAAGGAAAGCACAAACCATGGCATTGAGGTTCAAGAAGGGAAATCTTGCTACTGACTTAGAAGGAGCTTGGGAATGTCTGGAAAATGGAAAGGAATAAATTGGGGAAAATTAGATCTCAAAAAGGAAAGAGCAGCCCACTTTATCTTAGTCATATATCAATATAAACTCCTATAGAGTGGTAGACCATAAAAGGAATCATCCCCTTATCTGGCTTTCAGTATGCTTAATGAATTAAAATTTATTTTTTTCCCCATGATGGTCTTTCTTATTAGCCCTTAAGCTTTAGTCTGCAAAAAGGCAATGGGAGGTCATCACCATCATCTTTGAGCTATAACAAAAGTTACACTCTGAGTGAGGTGCTCAGAGAACTATGGTGAGGGGAAGCGATGAGACTAATATGAAAAAAAATAGCTGATCTGTTAGCAGGGACCTATATTATCATGGGAAAATTTCACAGATCAACCAAACATAAAAATCAACTAATTTCTACAGATGGCCTTGTAATTTTTTTTACCAGAGAACCAAGTGGTACTGTTAATACCATTCTGAAATACAATTTATTTCTGTGAAGGAACATACAATAGATTCCTAGTCGGAATGTATACATCACATTTGTGAAAAAAACCAAACTTCTCCAGACTATCAAACATTTGCAAGGTTTATTTTAAGAGTAGTTGACTAAGTCATAGTGACCGAGTTCATGTATAATGAACTTAAGCCATTGTTTTTTAAAAGGACAATGGCAGAGAGGGCATGTGGTACTAAGCTGAAACCACACAAATCATACCGTGGCTTAGTTTGATTCATGAAGCTGGTCATTCTTTTCTACCGCTTTCCAGTGCTGGCAAGCCAAAATTCAGAAGCATATGTAAATGTGCAAATTAGACATCAGACTCTTGTCTCATACATTGTATAAAGATCCCTACTGGAGTATATGCAGTTCTTTTTATAAACCAAGGGATACGTTTGGGTACTGTGATTAAACAAACCAATCAATCCTGACCCAAGTATTATGATCTTCAAGCCGAGAGGAAAACATTAATAATTTTCTGCTGGCAGTGACAGATTAAACTAATTCTGAAAAAGCAGTCAAGAACTGAAATAATAATTCAGCTTCCCAGGCTACTTACGGTTCAGTGCCAGAAACCCAGTTGGTTACTTTTATTTCAGTCCGACTGAAAGTCCAATAATGAGAGCTACAATTCCCAGCAAGACTACTATTATCACAATGATAATTATTGTTTTCTAGAAGAGTGAAAAAAGGAAGATTTAACCAGTGTGCCTACAAATGGGAGGTAAAGTTTGAGCAAATTGGAGGGATAACATTTGATTAAGCTAATGTACTTTGTAGTGTTATTTTAATAGTGTTATTAGTAGTAGTAATGTACTTTGTTTCATACTATTAGGTAGATTTGGCAGGAAGCACATCTAAATGAATTATACTTCATTGTAAGATTACATTAACAGAATCTTACAAATTTGAAAGTACATTTCTTCTCTTGCTTTTACAACCCAAGAAACTAGGAAATGTTCCTTCTGAGATGTTTGCCATGTACCCATTTCTTCTAGTCAAAATCAACAAATGATATAATCAACACTGAATATGTTGCCAAATGTATACACCTTCAGTTCTATTCAACAGAAACAAGTAATCATGTAAGTAAAAGTTCAAAGGTTAACTTACATTGTGATAGGTATGAATGTGCAAATGAACAACTAGTGACATTGGCTTTAGAAGCTTCCACCCTATTCAGTTTTTAGAATAGTTTATCACAGCCAACCAGACAGACAATCCCTGGTGTACAAGACTGATTTTATTTTAAATTATTAGGCAGGGTTCAGAACGATCAAGATGACAGGGAATAGGATGGAGACTTCATTTGGACTTGGCTTCCATTTATATTAGTAAAGCAGAATAAAAGTTCCAAATTGGATCATTTTTCCAATACAATGGAATTTTGGGAAGAATTGGTGTAAAGAGACACTGGACTCTGTCAGCAGGATAATTCTTAAAATTGAACAGATTGGGATCAGATTTGATATGGTGAGAGAAATCAGATAAAGTTTTAAAAATAGGCTGGATCTGGCTAGAAGCTGCTGGGAAAAATATTTCAGAAAAAATTCCGCAGTGTGTTATTACAGGAGAAGCAGTTGGGCAGTGTCTAGGAATATTGCTGACTGCTCAGTTCTGAGTTTCCCCTTTGAACCTCCCCTTCCTCCTGGTCCTGTAGCCTACAGCAGGGCTATTATTAAAGTGTGGGAAAGAGTTCCAGAAACCATGATCTCTATGCCCTCCTTATCTTGTTTTTAAAGAATTATAAGACAGAGCTACTTGGAAGATATCTGGCCCTCATTTCAATACAAAGTTTGCCTTAGTTATTACATACAGACACACAAACACATACTGCAGCCAAGGATACAATATAATACAGATCCTTATCCAGTTTGCATTTTAAAATGGAATTTGCTGTCCAAACCTGCACCCCTGAATCAGAAATGTGCATTAATTAGAGCTATGCAGGACTTCGGAAAAAGATGCTATGGCACACACATGATTGTGCACCATTCAGCAGTTTTTTAAAGCAATTGTGTCTTTTTCTGGAATCATTTAAGGATAAGGAGTCACCCATAGGTGCTACTTGCATGCTCATATGAGCTCCTAAACAACCATTTTCCTTAGCGCTTAAAAGTGCTGCACAGCCTTGTTACCACTGACCCAATTTGGATTATTTCTTCAGCCAACTACCAAAGCCATAAAGAGGATCCTTTCTTCGGCCAGCAGAGTGCCTGCAATTGTTAATTTAGTATTTAATGAATTCATTTTGTACAAATTCAGGTTTACAAATGTGGACAAACCTGCTTTAATGTTCTTTCTATACAAAAGTGCTAGCAGGCTCTGGTTAAAGCATAATTTCAATCTTAATTTATGTTAATACATTTTGCATGGTAAATGCAAAAAAAAAAAGCTGTAATTCTTAGGCCACATCCCCCAAACCAGCTAATTTTCTCAGCATAAAAACATTTTATTCTTTAATGTAGTTTAAAAAAACCAACAACATTGTAAGCCTTTCAGAACCATGTATTTGAGAGAAGCGGCCATATAAATTGAAATAAATAAGCCACACGCTGTTCTTTGACAGTACATTGAACAATGGGTTTACTTTCAGAACTACTTTCAGTTTCTGTCCTTCATACAGCGGGAAGTGAAAAGTTGAAGCAAACTAGTTCTCCCTGCCATTTTCAATGGAGCAAACCTCCTCATCTTTTATCCTCTGCTGAACTTACCAAATCCTTAAGCCAAAAGCACTCTTAGGTGATTGAACCTCTGCCTACCGTAAAGCTGAGGGAGAATTTTACTAGAAATTGGTTTATTGACAATCTTGTGCCATAACCTCTATACGGCTTACCAAAACTAATAGGGATAAGACTTCACATAAGGCACAACAGAATGCAAAGACAACTTAAAGCAGAAGGCATTCAAAGTAGCATCTGAGAGAAGTTCAAGCCTCACATTCTTCAAAGACATTTAAAACATTTAAAAAGGAGCTGTGAAAGAAGAGACCTTCTTCATGATGAAGGGGAGGAACAGAAGAGGACCACTTAAAGCTGCGCTTAGCAAAATAACTAATGTTTATTGACAAAGTGGGTGGGTTTTGAAGTGGCTGCAGGGTAGGTTGAGATGCAGAAAGCAGGAACAAAGAACTGGGTCTGAATCTAAAACACAAAGGTGAGTTCAACAAACACTGGGACAAGGGTCTAAAGCAGGTGAGATGGGGCAGGGTTCCTGTAATTCTTCTCACCCTTCGTGCTTCACTCTGAAATTTTACAGCCTTTTTGGTGTCAGCAACAGCCCTCTCCACAAAGCCTACTGACTGGTCCATATTGCTTTCTATACGGTCAATCATGGCTCCCTTGAAGAGGAAGAAGATGGCAGAAGCCAAAGAGAGAGAGGCAGAAGCAAAAAGTGTAAACTGGCAAAGTGACTGAGAGTGCCAAGCTGGAGGTCTTTAATGAGGAGAGGCTCACCTTGCGTGCCCTACTCTTATATTTTAAAGCCTTCTTGGTTTCCTCACGTGCTTTTTCTATGTGGTCCATGGTGTGCATCATGTTGAGTTCTATATTATCTACAATTTCACCCTGTGAAGTTTAAAAAAGAGGAAGAGAAAGACTGTGAACAGACTAGAAAGCTTCCCAACCGTCCTGTCTCTAAACCGACTTGAATTTCTCTCTGACCCAGCCATCCTTCCATAGCAGAGCTGTGCTCTCTCTATCCAAATGCCAATTCTTCATTATAGCTAGTTGCCTCCTTGGGTAAGAATTTGTTTTAGATCTACAGACTTTCAGCCACAATAATCAAGCATAAATTCCCTTATATTTTCTGCCTCATCCCAAACTAGGTTTATGGTCTAAAAATATACTCACCATAAACTGACTTGATTGCCATCTCCTCAGCAATGCATTGTGAGCAAAAAACAAGAAAAGACCCTTAAAGACTGGCATCAAAACCTAAATACTATTAAGCAGACTGCTTTTCATCCATAACTGATTCTAACAAGGATTATCAAGTGAAATATGAAAGGGCCTTTTGAAAAAATTCAGATTATAGTATAACTCATTAGAATAGTGCAATGCAGCAAGCAAAAGTGTAGACAAATCTTACCTCTGATACCATATCCAAGTTACCTCAGCTATGTTTCTAGCTTCCCATTATATATGCACAGCCAACCAAACCATCATGCAAATCAATAAGCCACAACATTTTATAGTATGAGCTATAGCATTCAAAGCCATGCTTAAATAAACTCAAGTGGATCTGTTCTGTCACATTAAAAATGGGAAGTCTTTAATCAAGTTTTAAATTTGCCTTCTCTAGTGTCTTTTCATCTGTAATTAACAGAATAACAGAGTTGGAAGGGACCTTTGGAGGTCTTCTAGTCCAATCTCTTGGTCAGGCAGGAAACCCTATACCATTTCAGACAAATGATTGTCCAATCTCTTCTTAAAAATTTCCAGTGTTGGAGTGTTCATTAGAATTATTTGATTCCAAAAACATATGTAAACTTACCTTAATTGAATCTCATTTGCTATTTTGCCATCCATTCACTTAATTTCAAGCTATTTCTTTTTTTCAGTCAATTTAGGTCCCAGTTTTTCTCCAACACTTCAAGGAGTATTTGTTTTCCAATTTTATTTCTGTAACCCCTTGTATAATGGATTAGGCCAGTGTTTCTGAATCTTGGGAACTTTACAATGTGTGAGTTTTAACTCCCAGAATTTCCTACTCAGCATGCTGCTTAAAGTTGCCAAGATTGAGAAACTGGGTTGGACTGAGAAGTAATGATTAGCCCCAAATTACCTAATGGGTTTCTGTGGCTGACTGAGTAACAGAAGCAGATCTCCCAGGTAGAGACCAACATCACATCCACTGCATGCCTTCTTAAATCCTTATATTCTGAACAGTATCTTTTGGATTTCTCTGTCCCATGCCTAAGCCCTCCCTTATTTTATATTGACAGTGCTGTTGAATGCCTCTTTCTTCCCAAACTCCTAGTGTATTTTAAAAAAAAAGTCTTAGTTGGGGAACACATGTTGCTCTTTTTATATTCATATTTTGCTTCATCTAGAAATGATAATGCCAGTTAAACATTGTTTGTTTTCTAAGCAGGTGTTCTTTTAATTTTCTTGGCTATTTTTCCAGCCTCCTTCCACCAAGGGTCAGTTACCTGATTTTCTACCAGCATGGCAATGTCCACAAACATGTCATGGAGCTCCTTGATGCTATTCTCAAGTCGCAGAATGTCTTTATGTCGTCCCTCAATCTCACTCAGCGCTTGCTTCGAGATCTGGGAATCCATGATCTAGAGAAGATCCAGAGACCATTGCATGGAAGAATTGCCTTTTCTGCAATAATCCCGAACAATATTTAACATATACTTCATTTTGCCCCAATTTAGCATCTTCCTTCAGGATAGATGATAGAAACAGTTAGTTAGTTAGTTAGTTAGTTAGTTAGTTAGTTAGTTAGTTAG
>JAEANM010002038.1:0-25641 GCA_017656035.1 Myanophis thanlyinensis
CCTCAGCCAGCAAAGCTTTGCTGGCTGAGGGATTCTGGGAGTTGAAGTCCACAAGTCACAAAATTTCCAAGTTTGAAGACCCCTGCCCTAGACCATAGTATATGACCTGCTATCTACCAAATGTGTCAAAACTGTGGTCCAGTGAGATTTGATTACAAGGCCAAAGAAAAATTAAAAAATCTAATCAAACAAGAAAATAGCTGTTTCTGACTACAGTAAATCTTGCCTTGAACGACATCTCAAATGTGACATTTTTGTGTAGATTTTATGACCTAGAAAATAAATATTCTGTCACAAGACTACAATAAATGTTTCTATATTTAACCTTTTAAATAATGTATTTGAGGCAACATCCGTCTCGCATCTTTTCACTGATTCTTATAGTACTTGTCAAAAAAATAAAACATAAATAAATTATACATATAAGGTAAAGATAAATGCTAAATGTAAAATTATAAGTAAACTGTTCAGCAGCTAGTTAGTTTATGCCTAATTCTTCCGAACATTTGATATGAAATGGAAAGCAACTCATAATATGCTAAAGAATATACTTACAAATTAATGTCACTTTTTCTTTGCTGTTAAAACAAGCCACAACAGTAAATTACTGTTGGTTTCAAACTGTATTCTAGGGAACCCATGAGTTATATATCTTATCAAGGATTCCTTCATTTCCATGAAGATAGTTCAGCCACTAAACTGAATTTCTCCTGAGTGGCTAATTTAGGAGGCAGCAAAATCCAGCCAATCTGATCAACATTGTCTGTATTGAGTAGGAATGATGGAACATGGATTGGAACACATTGTAATACAGAAGGATCTCTCCTCAGAGAAACTAAAGCTAATCTATTTGAAAGTAAAAAAGTTTTAAAATCACTAGGTTAGATAATACTTACGGCCAAGGCTGCCCATGACTACAATTATTGTGAATCCAATTTGTGGTGGAAACAAACTTGCTGCTGCTTTTAATATATTAACTGCTGCCTGTAGGCATGCTATGATGCTTAGATGTTTAACTTTTTTATAGCATGAGGTCAAGTGACTATATTACATTGAAATCAGTAATCACTCTTCCACTAAAATAACATGAAAAAAATCTTTAGCAGTAATTTCAGGATTTGTTCTTGGCAAATTGTTTGCATCTGTAACCATTTTATATATAGCTCCAGAAAATATATTCTGAATCCACTTTTGTTCATGACATTCAAAAATTGGCCAGGATTTAAGTGGGTTTTATATCTCAAACCTTTGGGCTAAGTTTGCAAAGATTAGTTAGTACCCACTGTACTGTACCTATTTCACAGGTCATTAATCCTGTCTTTTTCTCTGTGATCTGTTTATAGATTAATAGGAAACTAGACAGCAGGGGGGAAATTCCCTAGAAAGGAAAAACTGACAAAATTATTTACCAAAGAGGAATGGATAGAAATAAATCAGATGGGCACAGTCCTGTCCCATTTTATAATAGTTTACATTTTCTTTTACTAAAGCTGGCAAAGTTATGACATCTAGTATGACTCAGTGTGCAAAAACTTTGTAAATACATCACTGCAAAAGCATATTTGAGTAAATTATGAGTTGTGTTCAGAAATGTCTCACATTTTAATAATTTAAACTCCAGATCTAAAATTCTGTGTAAGGAAAAAAATAGATTGTACATTTCTGAATGTAATAATGTTCTGTGAAAATAGTCCAGTCTTTCAATCAATTATTTGACCAATGTAGATGACTGTCATGTTATGCTTGTCCATCATGTATGAAAGAGTACTATCTAGCTTTGATTATAAGTACCATTAAACTAAAATTGTTCTTTTAGAGTAGAATTGATATTATTTCAGTTGTGCAGTTATTAATTTTACTATCTACAACAATTTCAGTTGTCTTATTTCCAAAATTGTGCTTCTGAAAACTCTTTCACATTTGTTGTTTAATCTCCACATACATGTTTTACCATGATGATAAAACTACATAAAATCATAAAAACTTACAGATTAGAATATCTAAGTGATTAAGTGACTCTCTGGGGAAAAAAATTGTAGCTGGAGGCAGACATTCTATTAATTATTAGTTATTTTTATGCTGCTCTTCCTCCCAAATAATTCATATGATTATCTCAAAATTCCAAAATAGGGAGTTGGAGGCTATGTAGCTCCCAACTAATATCGGGTTTTAAAGATATTAGCACCTTCAATTGAGTTTAGAAATGGAACAGCAGCCTATACAATACTAAGGAACACATATATTTTATTTGAGGTACCGTTTAGCAATTCTTCTCAAAGAATTATAAAACACATGGAAAGCAATATTAAAGGTAAAGGTTTCCCTGTTGTATCTGGCTCTAGGGCTTCGTTCTCATCTCAATTTCTTGGCCGAGGGAACCAGCATTGTCCGAAGACAATTTCCATGGCCAGCATGGCTATATGCCAAAGGCGAACAGAACGTTCTTACCTTGCCACCAAAGTGATACCTATTAATCTATTTGCATTTGCGTACTTTAAAACTGCTAGGTGGCCCGAAGCTGGGCAAGGAGCAGGAGCTCACCCCGTTATATGGAGCTTTGGTCTCAAACGTGCGCTCTCAGCTCTCCAGCCGACAAGCTCAGCATCTTTAACCACTGAACCATCATACCCCCTGGAAAGTAACATTATCCATATCTAATTAAATTAAAGCAAAATAAAATTACATCTCACTTCTTTTTTATATTCTAGCCCTGCTTTGTTGGGGATCCCTGGTTTGCTATGCAAAGACCAACTGTTGCCTTTGGCCTAAAAAGGTGGAGTATTTTTGTCCTTCAATAGATAAGCAGTTAATGGGTAGGAAAAAAATGTATCTCAGTTTTCCATTGCTCTGGGAAAGTAGTGTTTTCTTCAGTCAATTATATCATTAGCATTCAAGGTTAGGGTTAGGTTAGATTATAGGATCCTAGTATAGTGAATGGCAGGTGTTAATCAGGCTGATACAACATGCAATAGAGGACTTTGGAGCAACTCTTCATACCAGGAGTGGAGGGACACCTTTGTGATCTAAAACTAGTTAGTGGGTATTTGCCGAACTTTCTTCTTTTCTTTTATGTTTTAGTAATCTTCATCCAAAATGCTCTGCAGATTGGGGAGAATGCTGCCACTGTTTAATAATGCTAAGTAGCATGTGCTGCTGGGTCATTTTACAAGTAGAAGCAAGTAACAACTCAAAGGCAGTTGGCACCAGGATGGTAACAGCATTCTGTAGGTTACTGTTCCCGCAAGTCTAAGCTGCAGTTGGGATGGGACAAATAGAAGATGTTTTAAGAGAAAGAAAAACTCTGTGTTGATGTACTAGGGGTTCTGCTCCCCTCACAGTCACTGAGAAGACCTGTGGTACAAAGCAGTTGGTAAGGCCTGTCTGGTGCCTCTTTTAATCTATAAAATACCCAGATGGAGAGATATTAATGAACTTTTTACCAACTCTCTGAAGTTGCCATATTGCACTTCCTATCATGCTTATCACACAGCAACCAACTCAGATCAGCAGAGCTGTTAAATACTCACATCAGAGAAACAGCACTTGCAATGTACTGCAAAAGCTTTGAGTGCGAGAAAGAAGAAGCTTGGCATAGGCTGATTCAGCAACTGTACAGTACTAATTAATATTTGGGATTTTGAAACATAAAAGACATGTTTTGAAGCATAAAACAGTCATTTAATAGATATTGCCACAGGCATTGTTTAGCTCTTACACAACTCCTGTGCTGGCAGCTGCATTCAGGAGAACTGAAGGGCATTGTTACCATCCTGGTAGGATTTTTTTTTTCATCTTACCACTTATGATTTGGATACATTAGAATATATATATACATATATTACAGTAGTTTTGTTACTGAAAACTTTAGTTGGTTTTTCATTAAAATTGAATTCAGCATCACAGAGTCTGATTTTATCAAGGGCTTTGTGCTGTAGAATTTTTTCCTCCTTTGTGTCTCTTTTTGCTCCTCGCATTTTGTTGCTTTTGTACTGTTTCCTCACTAGGATAAACATTCAGTTCTAAATTTATTAACATCCCTTCTTTCTGTATGACCAGAATCAGCAATTACCAGATTCCACTGAAGCCTCTAAGTATGAACAAATGAACATGAGATAAAATAAGTAGATAGGAATATGGTATCATAAGAAATAATAAAACATAGCTGCTATGGCCTAGGATGATCACTTAAAAGGCTTTTCTTGGTGAATCATATTCAATACAGACTATATTGGGTTGCATGGACTATTGAACTTGATACAATTTTTCAAATTTGTACAATAGGCAAATACAGTTTCATATCTTACAGTCATTTAAGGAGCTGGTTGAAGAGAATTAACTTTGCTATGTGAGTTACTTTCCATGGAATATTTGCTATGTGACACAATCAATATAGACACTAGGATTAAACTATACATTACACTCATTTATATTGTGATTTGTTTGATTTTGACTTAGTTGCCAGGCATGCTCAGCCACTGCAATTTTTATACATTACTAAGATTTATGGCTTACTAGAATGTGTAATCAGGAATTTTATTCTGCAAAGTGTGGTTTACAGTACGAATGAGGCGATTAATTTTTTTTTTCTGAATCATGTAACTTCCAGAATAGATTGTAATAATGGTATAAATGTAAGGCATCTTCCTTAGAAAAAAAGAATTCAAATAAATACCTATGGAATGAGGAATTACTGGCTTGTTATCTATATTTATGAAACTGACTTGGGAAGTACCAGTAGTAGTAATGATGTACTAAAATTGGGCTACCTTCTATCTGTCTAGTTCATATCCCCATCTGTTTTTTATATTCCTAGCATTCTTCAGCCTTTTCCCAGATAGATGTCAAACAAAAAGACCTAAAGCAAGTCTTTTCTGGTGTACAAAGTGTTTTAATAAGCAATGAAAGCTCCTGTGTATATTTAGTCATAGGTTTATGGTTGCTACTTATATATGTAACAGAATAACAGAGTTGAAAGGGAACTTGGAGGTCTTCTAGTCCAACCCCCTGCTCAAGCAGGAGCCTATACCATTTCAGACAAATGGTTGTCCCATCTCTTCTTAAAAACTTCCAGTGATGGAACACCCACAACTTCTGGAGGCAAGCTGTTCTATTGAGTAATTGTTCTGTAAGGAAATTTTTCCTTAGTTCTATGTTGGTTCTCTCCTTGATTAGTTTCCATATGTTACTTCATGTTCATAATTTAACTCCTTCATCACTGCCCTTTGCCAGCAGAAAGCCTTCTTGTAGTCCTTTCCTTTAGTTGGACCCTAGGGATTTTTTTAAGGCCTCTTCATCAGAGCTGAAACCAGTAAATGCACTTTTTTTTTTTGTTCACACACACCTACCTCAACAATCTCTACAGCTAATTATATCTTTTAACCAATACTCAACATCCTTCAAACTCTCCCTCTCCAGGCAAGGAAAGTGAATTTTAACCCTTGTATGGCTGTCATACGCTATTTTACAGTTTACCATGGAGGGAATGTTATATAATGCTATTATCAGTGTTCTGCTGGTAAGGAACTGTGATTTGAGTATAAATAGACTGGCAAATCTCTCTGAGTTATGTGAAATAACATGAAATATGAGTGTCTAACTACAAAAGGTAGCAGTCTGTTCAGGTCTTCAAATGTATGTTCTCTTTCCAAATTGACAAACATTGTTTTCTCTTGCTCCAAGTGCTGATGCTTATTGATAAGTAATCCTGCTCCAAAATAAAGGCATGTATGGTTATTTATCTTCTTTCATCAGTTTAATATAAACACTTTCAAACTGCCTGTCCCACACTGTTCCTGTGTTGTCCCACTAAGATTACTTTTTTAGTAGTGCCAAAGAACTAAACTGAAAAGCTTTCGCTTTGACAGGAAAATTATTGCTTTGGGGGAGAGGTGCCTGATTCAGTGTTGACTCCTGACAACTACCTAGACAAGTCTTTGCAGTTTTCTTGGCAAGGAAGTGACCTGGCATTGCGTACTTCCTAGGACTGAAAGAGAGTGACTGGCCTAAGATCACCCAGTTGGCTTTGTGCCTAAGGTAGAGCTGGAACCAACAGATTCCCACTGTCTATTGATGTCTCAACCATTACACTTACCTGGTTCTCATGTCACTACTATTCTATGCTTGTTTAACAAACCTGAATATTTTATATTGTAGTAAACTGAGGTACCCCAGGGTACTTGTTGTATTTTTCTTTAATATTCTGCCTATCCAAAATCATGCCTCTGGTTTGGCTCAAGATTCAACTTACAGCTTACCATCCTTGGATACCATCAGCTTTAGAGATGAGAGAAAGATAGCAACACACTTAAATTAGAACAGAACATTGATACGTGAATGCCTATCTGTCATACTTCACATTCTCTCATACCAGAAAGACAGATGATTTAATGCAGCTATAATGCCTTTCATCCAAAGCAGAGTTCATCTAAGGATTTCAAAGTGCTTTATTGACTACTTACACTGGTAGTTGGGGATATGTAGGAAGCACTTAGCAAACTTACTTACAGATTCCCATTTTTAGTATACCTTGTACACAAACATTTCCAGGTTTCTAAAAAAAAAGATGTTATTGTTGCTTTTCCTATGGAGGTGGATGGTAGGTTTTAAAGTGCTTTGCAAAACTTATATATTTCTGGAATGCAATAGAAAATTATTTTTACACTGAATCTCAAGCCAATAGATATATGCATTGGCATTGTCTATATATATCCTCTATTTAATTATTTAGTTTTGCATGTTTCTGCCCTGAAAAAATCTTACAATTAACAAACCATTCTGCTTTGTCTATGAAAAGTATATTTATATGTATACATGAGCATGTGTAACTGGGGAATGGTAATTATGGAACTCTTATGCACTGAGTAATCATCAATACATAAGAAAATTAAAGTGCACTGTTTTAATTGAATCTAAATGAAGGTTATGCAACATTTCCTCCAATGGAGGTGCTGTTAAAATTTTATTGTGATTTATGAATGTACATATAAACCTCAGAAGTTCACCGATTTTAGCTGGCTTTGATAACAATTTAACATTAAAATTTGCCAAGATTATGTCTAACATTGTATCACTTCAACATTAAATGAGGGATAATTCCTTGTTCTTTTCTTTACCTGCAAGCTTGGATGTTAGGACTCAATTGTGAGAATTGTGACTTTGGCAGAATTGGAAATTAGGAATCATAGCAAAAGGCTTCAGTCATGATCAAAGCACCAGAAAGTTATGATACAAAATGATAGAGATATGCATCAGTTCTTAGAAAATCTAAGTTGCTTGAAGAGACTTAACTGCAGCATGAAAATTCTTCCTTTCTTCTTGTCTAGCAGGAACCAACATCTTCTTGGTGAAAGAGATGTAGCCAAAATTAATAAAAGAATCACTATGATTAGACTCTGCTATAGTAAATCAGAAATTACTTGTTCCAGCTCCCAGTAATGCAATTGTACATAACCTCCAAATCCCACACAATTACCACTTAAAGTTTTGAGGAGGGAGGGACGGAAATAATATGAGAACAAGCTTCCATTTTTCTTGCGTTCAAAGTTGCAAGTGAACAAAATGGATTGCTTTGGCTTTGTCCTTGCTGTGAATGCTCAACAGCGCAGCAAAAACTTAGTGACCTAAAAGAAACAAGCCATAACTAGGCTGTAAGTTTTTAGTTTTACCTCACTTCATGTAACGCATTTCTCTTTTATGAGATTGACATTTAGTCCTGTACTTTCATTGCAGCGAGTATGTAGGTATTGGTTTTCTGCATATTTCTCCTACTTAATTTTTTAAGAAGAGCTTGCAGTTGTTTGGCAGCATGCTTGGGAATATGTTCCACAGAATATAAAAGAGCATACATAACTAGGATGTTACTGTTAGGAAGTAAACTGTTGATGGTCTTCAGAAAAGTGTTTGAGCACAACAGGTGTTTTGCTAATACTGTAGAATTTCTCCATTAAAAAAAATTCTATTTCAAGATTGTTTCTTTACTGAAACACTGAGTTGTTTAACCAGTTAGTAAGTCCGTCAAGCTTTTAGGAACAGTTGATACTTATACCAATAGTCTGGACTGAAATGACTAAGTCATCAGGCTATATATACATTTAGTGCCTGGGGGATGACGGAGTTTTACAGATCACTTTCAAGTATGTTTACATATATTTCTCAGATCAACCTGATCCGAAAGAGTTGTTGGCAGGCTGAAATGCATTTTGAACAGCTCCTCCACAATGACATCATAAAAAAAATGCCTCTATAGATAGTCCTCAATTTATGACTGCAATTGAGCCCAAAAGCTATATTGTTAAGTGAGAAATTTGTTAAGGTAATTTTGCCCCATTTTACAACTTTTCTTGCCACATTTGTTAAGTGAATCACTGCAGTTCTTAAATTAGTAACATGGTTGATAAGTGAATCTGGTTCCCCCATTAACTTTACTTGTCAGAAGGCCACAAAAGATGATCATATGGACCCCGGGACAGTGCAACCGTCATAAATATGAACCAGTTACCAAGCATCTGAATGTAAATCACATAACCATGGGGATCGGATCTCCCTTGGATGTGAATAATGATAATTGTCAGGCTTCAGATCAGAGCTTGTTAGTAAATATTGTTTCTCTTAATACTGAAGCCTTTACTCCAGTGGTGGAACTCATTTTTTTTTACTACCAGTTCTGTGGGCGTGGCTTGGTGGGCGTGGCTGGGGGGGTCATGACTGGGTGGGCAGTTTCTGTAAGCAGGGCAATAAAGATTAAGCTAGAAACAATACCAGAATGTTTTGTTTCCTACCTTCCTTACAGGATTAACTCTGTAAAGTGGAAAAAAACAAAAGATTACTTCTAACAACTGGTTCTCCGAACTGCTTAGAAAATTTACTACCAGTTCTAGCAAATGTGATAGAACCTGCTGAATTTCACCTCTGCTTTACTCGAAATTAGGCAATTGAACAGTTGTTAGGTGAATCAGCTTCAACAAAGTTGGTCAAAAAAGAGATAAATCACAATCATGTGACTGGAGGATGCTGCAACAAGATGTAAATGTGAACAGGTTGCCAAGCACCTGAAACTTCATGAAAACTAGATTTATAGACTATATCCTGAATATTTATTTCTGAGAGAGCTGCACCTCTTCTCACCACCCACTAAACAAATGATAACAAGGTGCATTTGGCAGAAAGCTATCAGGCATAACCTGACCAAGTTAGATGATTTATTTTAGGCAAGATCAAAGCCGTATACACAGAGATGATTTGCCCTCTGCAGCACAGGGAAGTCAAGATCTTTATACTTTCAGGGTTTTCCTCCCGCTTTCCCATGTTAATAAATATTTGGTTGTTCACTTGGAAGCTCTGGACAACTCAAATGTATTATTTCACTAAATGCATTCCTTGTACAGCTAGAATCCCCCCCTTTTTTCATCCAATTAAAAGAAAGTAGTATTAACGGTTCTTTGGAATTCGTGTGGCTACTTCTCTTTATGCTGCCAATTACAAACCTACTTACTTATTTGGAGATAGTCATCTGGTGAGCAAATTCCTAAGGTTGCTGAAAGCAGTAGCCACTAAGATAGATTGAATTCCAGCCCTGTTTGGTACTCTTCATCATTTTTTTAGGTTATTTGCATAGCCTTCCCAAGCAGATGACTAAGGTACAGTGGTGATGGTAGCTACTCACTCATATCTGTTTGTTCTCTTTCTACACATTAACGCAGCCCACCAAAGCAGAGGGAAGGAAGGAGAAAGTGTACTATTGCAATGTATAGTATTGCAAGTGGAACTAGATTTGAAAACCTATCGAAGTTTTTTGATTAGAATGAAATGACTCCGTTGTTAATTTTGGGAACTAACTTTGGGGTACCTATTTACTCAGAACCTGTGATAATTTGTATCAGAACATTTACAAGTATAATTTAATGTTCTAGGCCAGGGGTAGCAAACTTGATTCCATTGAGAGCCGCATCAGGGTTGCATTTGATCTTGGGGCCGGGGAGGGCGTGGCCAGAGTGGGTGTGGATAGTTCGACGTCACTAATGTCTGGGGCACCTGTGGTGGCCCAAGCGCTCTGCCAGTGAAAATGGGCTCCTAAGCTGTGACAGCCTCCTGCAACCCTCTGCCAGCAAAAACAGAGCCCGGGAGGGCCACCCTCCCAAGCTTTGTTTCTTTGGCAGAGACTATTTCCAGGCTGGCCCTGTAGGCCAGATCTAAGCACCCAGAGTTTGATGCCCCTGTTCTAGACATTAATTATAGTTTTTGGTAGGTTGGGTAGCTCTGGTCATTTTCTGTGTCTGTTACATTAATCTGCCTAAATTTCATGATAGTTAAGTTTTTCTTTGAAATGCACCTTGTTGTCAGATGCTTGGTAGTTGGTGAGAAGAGGTGCAGCTTTTGCAGAACTAGGTATTCAAGATATTGGTTATCTAGTTTTCATGAAGTTTTTAAAATTTCTGTTCTTTAATGTTCTAATATGGCTGATGCTTCTGTGGGTCTTTTGTTTCAATTCCAGTCCTTCAGATATTTCATATATGGATAATTATATACAGGTAGTCCTCAACTTATAACTATCCACTTAACAGGAGTTTGAAGTTATCATAACTTTGGAAAAATGTGATTTACAACCTGTACCGGCACTTACAAACATTGTACCACGCCCACAGTCACGTGATCCCAATTTGGGTGCTTGGCAACCTGTTCACATTTACATTGGGTTGCAGCATCTTCCAGTCTCATGATTGTGATTTATCTCTTTTTTTTTTCAATTTAGGTGAAGCTGGATTCACCTAACAATTGTGTGATTTGCTGAATGACTACTGTAAAAAGTATCATAAAATCAAGTCTAACTTGACTTTTGACCACATCAGCTTAAAATAGAAATTCCAATCCAGTTGCAGTTGTGGTCATAAATCAAAACTACCTTAATTCATATATATTTAAATTTTGCATTTACTTAACAAATAGAATGCTGTACAATAAATTGATAAATGCTCCTGAGAAAATTGGAGATAATATAAATGAATTGCACAAATGATTTTTTATTATGATAGTAGTAGGCAATAATAAACCAACTCTTGTGTTTCATAGTCATTTTCGCAGTTCAGGAGCTATGATTTGTATTTGTTCATTCAGTTGTTCTTTACTTGATGATATATAATTTAAAACATTAAATAAAATGCTACAATATTTCCCAAATGAGTCATAATATGCTTGTGTGTTGTTATGTAAAATAATCTGTAGCTTCAGTAATAAATATTTTGCTGAAATAATAATTTAGCATGAGATTCAGTGTACAATAATGCAATGCATGTTAAAATGTGGCATATTATTTCTGAAACAATGTAACCAAAACCATGAACATGAGAGTTGCAAATAATTTACTAGGACAGTGCAAGAATAATTCTCATTCCGATAAAGACCTCAGCATATAGTGCAGACATGGGCAAACTACGGCCCGCGGGCCACATCCATCCCATTGGGCTTTTTAATCCGGCTTGCCGAAGTAGTTACTAGTTCGATTTTGAAAAATAATCCCTCTCTTGCGCTTCATCCTTTTGGTGAGACCGTCCCGGTGTGGCCGAAGGAAGGAGAGGTTGGATCCATTTGAGGGTTTTTTTGCGGGGGGGGGGGAGAGGAGAAAAGGGTAGGTGGCTGGGTGTTTTGCTGCATGTTAAAGGTCAAATATTTTAATGTAATGGTTTTTACATTTAATTTATATTAGTTCACACAAACACACCATTCTCCTATTCTGGCCTGGCCCCTCTGTCAAATTTTGGAAACCATTGTGGCCCGTGAGTCAAAAAGTTTGCCCACCCCTGATATAGTGCAATCTGTAAAAGTATGGATTAAAATAAAATGTATTCTGATGTTTTTTTTTTTCTTGAATCAGCATCCCATTCGTTCACAGTATGCTTTGATATGAGAATTTGCTGAGTTGCTACTACACAAATAGGACATTTTAGGCTTTGGGGTAATGAAAGCACACTTGAATCCTGCAATGGCGAGGACTGTGTAAATAGCTAGTAGAAGAGCAATTCTGAAAGAATACTTCTTGTTCATTCTCATGTAGTCTTAAGGTACACAGTCAGGTAGAGGATATATAGACTGCTCCTGCTTGTTAGTCCTTTAAGAGATAAAATGTATACATTGCTTCACAATACAATTAAGGTATTTCAAATATTTATAAATGCTTATAAACCTTTAAAGATTTAGCTGAAATTGGTTGTAGGTTTTGTATAGTTTCATATTTTCAAACATATGTGTTCCTGAGTTGGAGTTATAATTTTTTTATAGGTTTATCCTTTTGGAAATAATTGAACAGAAGTTATTTTGAACATTAATGTTCTTGAAGATTAGTTGCTTTTGCTACATCTGATTTAAAAGAAAAATAAAAGGAGGACAATAGAAATGGATATTGGATGCTTTTATAATCACATACCCCAAATTATAGCACAAGTTTGAGAGGTTACTGCTTAACTCTACTATAAGATGAAACATGATTTGAAATTGGAAGACCAGGGAGAAATTATATTGCATGCACCAGAACTAGTCTTTAAGTTTATTTTTTCTGTTTGCAAAACTGATTTAAATGTCAAGAATTCAGTTATATAAATATGCTATGAATATATGTAAAACTAATTATAATTTACTATACGAAAGTTATGTTTGTATGTTTCCCCGCTCCTCTTTTTTAAACTTTGCATAGATAAAAATCTAAGCTTTCTCATCATTTCTAGTTGGAGGAGTGAAAAGAGATGCCAAACAGGGGATCTTCTCTCTTATTAAAGTCCCCCCCCTGCCCCATTTGTATTGACTGGAGGCACGAGGGGACTACATGACATTCTGGATCTCTGGACCCTTTTTATTCGGAATTTTCATCCACTGAAATGGGAGGATTGGAAACCAGGCATGAGTTACACTACGTGGCGGTCCAAAATTGCAGGAGAATAATAGAAATAGGTAATATATATTTTTATAATCACAACCCGAAAATAGTTTCCTCTTCTAGTTTGCTTGCTTGTTCGTTTTAAAAGATTTATCTCACTGCTCATTGTAAGAACAACCTGGGGCAATGCACAAAACCGTACATGTGAGAGGCACTGGTGGTAATCCTTGTGTGTCAGACTTATCAAGCTTTTTGTGGGTGTAAGGTGTATCCTCTCTGTAGGTGGGGCTTCCCCCTCATTGGTATAGCTCCTCTACTGATGGATGGACACCTGTACTATATATCTTAACCCTTGAGAAAGTTTTCTGATTGATCCAGATACTTTTAATATCAGATTAATATGGACTAGCTTTCTTTTTTTTAAAGCTGTCCTACTACAGTATACATGTCATATTTTTGTATTTAATAGAAAGTTTTGTGCTATGCTCATTTCTATGCTTTCTTGGTTTTCATTCCAAATTCAATTTAGACATATTGCTTATTTATTAAGTTAGTAGGCATTGCTACTGAGTGTAAAGATTTTTCTGTGACATAGGGCTTTTGCATGTACTGGTAAGACATGATCATTAACTTCTTCTTGTTGCTAAAACTAATTCTAAAGTTGTTTCATAGCCTAATATGGATATGAAATGTATTTGGCTTCAGCGCTAGGTGATACTAGTCTGCCAAATTTTTACAGTGTTCTGTTCCATGATGAATTTACTCTAAGCAATAAATAAAAAAGTATTTATTGGAATAGTATGTCATATTCCTTGACTCTGTCGTAGCTTAACGTTATTGAAATATGGGTTGCATCTGTTACACTAGAAAGAAGAAAAACGATAAAATGGGGACAAGTTTTCCTCCTATTTTTACATATTACAGAGGCTACTTCTGTGTTGTCTAATAAACTTCAAATTAGGCAAGTACTCAGAGGAATAAAGTATCTGTTGTTGTCTATGCCATCTTTGCATCTACTATGGAATTTTATTTTAATGTAAATTCCTCTGTGCAGGAGTTGATAATTAGAGCAAGAAGAAAGAATATCATTCTTTCTTCCTCACTTGACCCATTAATGCATTGACATTGGAAGGGGATTCTTTCAAAATAATCTAGGTTAGGTGGGGCTAGTCCCCTTTAGCCTGCAAAGCCATTTGATATTTCTGCATTCCCTTTGTGTTTGCAGATATATCATTCCTAAATACAGTATATCATAGAAGTGAGTACACCCCCTCACATTTTGTAAATATTTAAGTATATCTTTTCATGTGAGAACACTGAAGAAATGACACTTGGCTACAATGTAAAGTAGTGAGTATACAGCTTGTATAACAGTGTAAATGTCCTGTCCCCTCAAAATAACACAACACATAGCCATTAATGTCTAAACTGCTGGCAACAAAGTGAGTACATCCCTAAGTTATAATGTCCAAATGAGGCCCAAAGTGGCAATATTTTGTGTGCCACCATTATTTTCCTACTTTACATTGTAGCCAAGTATCATTTGTTCAGTGTTGTCATATGAAAAGATAAATATTTACAAAATGTGAGGGGATGTACTCACTTTTGTGTCTGTGATATACTATACATACGCTGTCAGTTTGACCAGAGATTGCATGAAAACATAGTATATTTATTTGGTTTCAGCTTAGTATAATTAATATCATTAATGGCTAAACATGATGTGTGAACTTATCCAACAAAAGTTGTTAAGCATATCATGACACAGTTCAGTCAAAAAAGTCTCTTTTTATGGTCCTGTAATCCCTTAATTTGGGGTAGAGTCAAGGTGACTGGATGAAGCTGGGTATTTACTGGCCAGATATCTTTTCTGACACCATGTAGTCAGAATGAAGGTTAATATTATATGTGCCTCTGTATGTTTGCATATAAAACTCTCAGTTTTATCATGGACTACAAAATGGCACACAACTCCTGGAACTGAATCAGTAATTCCTTCAGTAGGTATTGCTGGAGGCTTGGCTTTGCAAGGCAGCTAAACAACTAGCTATAAGCAGCCATATTTGCTTTGGGGATTGTAGGCAAAATACCAGTGAATGCTCCCCAGGCTCTGTAAAAATGACTTGATAACACTATCATCAATATTCTTTCTCTTCTGCATTTGCTGGTACACCCTTGAAACTCTGTTTATAAAGCAACATATATTATAATGCATTGCAATTGTGAGAGCAATTATATTATAGTTTTGCCATATTCTTTTAGAGTGCAATGTTTCAGAAAGGGCAAAGCAGAGAAGTCAATCTAGAGGACAGTCCCTCTTTGTGAAATCTGCCTAAGTTTTTTTTTTTGCAGAAACTGTAAGAAAAAGAACAAAACCTCTTTGAGATCAACATTGGATAGCAAGATGGTTATTCTCAGTTCAACATTTGTAGTTGTTAAATGTGTTGAATCAGAATATAGTACAAAAAAGGTCATGTCCGATGAAGTGTTGGTGCACATTACAATGTAAACAGTATAAAGAGTGGACAAGGCCCAGGAGCAACAAAGCTTCTTCCTTTATCATTTGAAAAAATCAACACTTGTGATTCTTTGATTTAATTGGATACACTGGACAAGAGAAATAACATAGAATGACAGACATTTTTTCCTAAAATAAAACTTTTTTTACCACCCTGTAATCACTTAATTCAGAGTGGAGTCGAAGCGACTGAATGGAGCTGAGCATTTACTGGCTGGATGCTCTCCCTGACACCATGCCTTCCTGACCCCTTTGTTTTTTTAAAAACAAAGCTATTGTAGAAATAATTTCTTTCAAGCTTTCCAAATGCTGTCATAAAGAAACTGGTCCAATTATTAACTATGACTTTTGTGTAGGATTGCTACATTCCCTTTAAAGGTGAATTACTTCTTCCTTATTTCAGAACATTAGAGTCTCACTATAGATATATTTTCCCTTAGGGTTGCTTCACATCATTAGATGTTTATAAAGACAACTAGAAGTCATGAGTAAAGTTAATTTGTCTGAAACAATTAAAGCAGCAATTTAATATATAAGCTGCTTTATAATCTTTCTTTGGTTAAATGTCTGCTGACTTTTGAAAAGACATAGCATGCTAATAAGAAAATGAAGATATAGTACTTTAGACTGCAAAACCTGTAGCTACTGTGTACAGAAGGTAAACCCTCTCTCACTTCCCAATCTGATCTTATCTTTATTAGTCTTTGTACAAGAAGTCAATCATTGCTTGTTCTCTTGGACTACTTTCCATCTATACATTTCTCCCCTGACTCTTTTGACTTTTCTGGTCTTATGAGGGGGGGAAATCAACCTGGTCATTGGATCTGTTTTTTAATGCTCAAAGATTGCAAATAATTTTATAGCCAGAGTCTACACTACTACTAGATTATTGTCGTAACCTTTGTTATAATTATATCAGTTAGTAAAGAGCTAAAGTAAATTTTGGTGGGTGCATCTAATAGTTTTTTGTATCATTAAAAGGATTTCAGCACCACAAATCAGCTACTGTATAGGTAGGTCATTTTGTGATCTAATTTTATTATAGTAAGGAAAGTTTTTTCTTCTAACTATATTTGTTGGATTTACTCTAATGCTAAAAGTTGTTGCAACTTTTAATGCTGTAACTGAGTATAAAGATGGATACCACTCTATCCAAATTCTCCAATGTGCTGAGGAAGAGAATCCAAGAATGGGTTGTCTCTCCATCCAGTAGATCATAGACTGAGTCAATCAACTTGAAACCATGCCTCACTTCCTGGCTAGTCTCCAGTTTTTTGATTCAGTTAGTGATCGATAGATGTTTTTTTCATGACCTTCGTTTGAGGAACATTATTCTTGGATTCTCTTTACACTTGGAGAAACTGTAAGACAAAATTGCCTTATTTCTGCCGGCTGGCAGCAAATCTAAAAGTAAGAGCCATTCAGCTCATAAAGCCTCCCTGGTGGGGGAGAGCACTGCAACAGTCTGTGGGCCTGAAAGGCAGCTAGCGCCATTCCTTCCTTTCCCTGCTTTGCTTGTAAAACCTTCCCAGAGGGGGAGGACACTGTGACAAGCAGAACCTGCATTTATTTCTGCCAGCTGGCAATGAAATTAAAAGTATGATCCATTCAGCTCGTTAAGCCTCCCTGGAGGAGGAGAGTGCAGTGACAGGCCGCAGGCCCAAAAGGTAGCAGCGAGGAGAGGCAGACGGTTCCAAAAGTGGCCATTGCCGTTATTTCCTTTCCCTGCCTTGCTTTTGACCTTTTGACCAGAAGAACAGGGGAGCCATCTGGGTGCTTGTGGGCTGTTCCAACTTGCTCGGCTATCCATGGTGCACTGAAGGGGCCATTGGGGACCTGGCTAGGCCCATGTGGTCACAACAGGTGCTACAGCTTAGGCCCAAACTTCCAGCTACATCATCATAATTCTGCCTTTTCTGTGTGTTTGGCAACATTTACTCTGCAGGGGCCTTGTCAGTAGGTGCAGGCCTGACTCGAGCAGACCACATTTGTGCCAGAATTCTATCTGATACACTCTGTTGCTGGGCAGAATAGCTATTGGAGCTAAGTTACTAATGTCCTTTCAAGCTCCTCCCATTTGATCCCAGCTTCTGCAAGCAAGCCATAAGGTTTCTCAGTAATTATTTTTCAAGCCTCTCAGCCCTTGAACTATGCACAACTGCATATTGAGGCCATGGAAACAAAACAGGGCCAGGAATCTCCTGTACAATCCCAGCAGGGAAAATTGCAACCCAAAGGTTCCAAATCTACTTCCAGAATGGCCTCTGATAAAATTAAGGCCAGGGCCTTGCATAAATCACCAGTCAAATCTGAGGAGAGGATAGCCTTAATCAGACAGAAGTCTATAAAGAAGGAATTCTCAAAGACAGAGAGGAGGTTGCAAGCCATACTGGACAGTGATCCTTATACCACCTGCCCTCTTCCTAAGGCAATGGTAGACCCTGTTCAGCCAAGGCAGTATTCCCTCTCACCAGAGGGCAACAGAGAGTCATTGCAGCATTTGTTTAGCCCTGACACTAACAGAATTCCATTTGTCTCAGCCACTACTGAAAGGCAGGGGGAGTTTACTCATTCGAGATCTCATGCCCCTGAAGCCACATTCACCCCCACTGTTGCAGACTCTGAAGGAGGGATGATCAGCAGGAGGCATTCTCTGAATTCAAAATAATGATTGCAGAGGTCCTCACACAGCGGTTTGCTGGCTTACAGCAAAGCCTACACTCTGAAGCTCTGCCACCAACCTCTGTTTTTCTTTCAGAGCACTATCACACACATCAGGAGCCTTCTGAGTGGGCCTCTATACAGGGGCCTCGATCCTCTGTTTCCTCAGTCAGAAGCAGGGATTCTGTCTTAGGAGAAGAGGACTATTTGAGATTCTGCTCTTTCTGAGGACAAGGACGTCAGACCAGACCCCCCCCCCCAGCCTTTGTGGCATCATTGCCTCCTGACCTGTTCAAATCCCTACTGCACAAAGCCAGGTCCACAGCAGATTCTAGGGACTCCACCTCCAGGAGGTACCCACCCCTTAGCTGGTCATGGACGTGATTAGGAAGCAATGGCATAGGCCAGGGTCCCAGGATACGCCTAACTCCAGTGACGGAAAGTTTTATCAGGGGATCAAGAGCTTTTGGATACTCTCCAGCTCCCGATGGTAGATGAGCCAGTTGTTTCATTAGCCTCCCCTTCCCTCATATCAGGTGATATTGCAGAGGGTCTTAAACCTGAGGACAAGAGGGATGAATTAGTCCTCTGTATGGCTTACCAGACTGCTGCTTGGGTGGTCAGAGTGGCCTCAGCCGTGACCTTCTTCAACTGGACCACCTTGCTGTGGCTTAGGCAAATGCAAGACAGATTGTCGGCATACAGTATACCCTTTTATTAAGCATTATAGGTTAGACGCCTTTGTCTTGGCCAATGCGGGCTTTGGTAGGCAAGTTCTGCAACAGGTGCATTCTGGGATGAGAACTTAGGCCCAGATAGGGACATGCCCTTAGGACTGCCAGCTTTGGCATGTCCCATTTGTCACCTCCGGAGGTATTACGAAGCACGAAGCTCGTGTGGGTCACCTCCGACACTCAGCTATGAACAAAACAGCTGAGTGTCGGAAACAAAGCAACAGAGGGAAATAGGACTGGGCTGCTGACGCCACCAACTGCCCCGCTGTGAAGAAAACAGCTGAGGAGCAGCATTAGGACAGTGCAGGGCACCAGAATGGAAACGGCTATATGGGACAAGCTTGCTGGGTGCCTTGAGAAGAAAATTACCTCTGTCCACACCGAGGCCGGAAAGATGCAAACAAAATCAGCCCAACTCCCTCATGAATGTGGGGTGGGGAGGGGAGGGCGCGTGTGCTTGTGAGACAGGCATGGTGGGGCGTGGCAGATAGGTATTTCAATGGTGGAGGGAGCACTGGCGGTTAATGCTAACTTCATTTACATGGGTGTTATGTCAATACGTACCGGAGGATTGTAGTGGATTAAACCTTGAATTTCACCTCATCTAGGCTCAAGTAAGTTTCTGCTTTTTACTATAGCCTAATGGAACCTGACACCATTCTTGGATTCTCTTCCTCAACACAATGGAGAAAGGGTGTTGGTCTTAGCTGATACGCTCCTCATTGTGCTGAGAAGAGAATCCAAACCCACCCTGTTGATAATCTGGTCCTAGGTTCAGGGTTGGTAGAAATTTTTTACAGGAACTCTCGCAGTCGATCAACGTATCTTCGCTGAGAACTAGAGACTAGCCAGGAAGTAAGGCATGGTTTCAAGTTGATTAACTCAATCTAATGATCTACTAGACAGAGAGACAACCCATTCTTGGATTCTCTTCTCAGCACAATGAGCGTATCAGGTAAGACCAATGCCCTTTTTCATTTGTAACCGTAGTTTGCCCTTATCCACCTTCTTCTGTCCAACAAGAGAAAAGCCTTTAACTTTAAATATTGTATTGCTATTGGTATACTTATAGAAAAAAATGTATACTTGTATAGAAAAAACTCAGCTTTTCTGGAGAACTTCCTTGCCCTTCCTCATTATCCATTCTTTTTTTATTTTGCAGCTCAATCCTGTATATGCCCAAATTATCTCAACATACTTTTTTAGAAGTGTTCATTGATTTTTGCATTCAGCACATACTTCTTAAATAATTATTAGTGAGAAATAGCAGAAGATCATCTATCCAACCTAACTCCTGTTTCCCTTGGTCCAGTCATTGCTTCATTTGCTGAATCTTGCTTTGTAAACATGTGATCCTAAATAGCAGCTAAATATTGGGAGCAAATGAAGATACCCTTGTCCATTTGTTATAGTTGTACAGGTGGTCCTCAGTTTACAACCACCCATTCAATAGCCATTCAAAGTTATAACAGAGCTGAACAGGGGTGGGGGGGGGAGATGACTTTCAACCTTTTCTCGGAGTTTCAGCCATCACAGTGTCGCCAGGGCCCAGCTTGCAGTTGCCACAAAGCAGCAAGCCATGGGTCATTGCAATTGCTGATGTTCTCTCCCAGCTTCCTACAAGTAAAGTCAGTGGGGAACCTGGTCAGAAGTAGCACTTCTTATTCGTTGCCTGCCTCTACTGTGCCTGCCACCCACACTCTTTTGCTCCCTGAAGCACGTATGTACCCACCAGCTTCCTTGACTGAGATTCCTGCCTTTTTACACTTAACAACCTACACAGTCCAGGGGTTATGACAGTAACAAGAACTGCTGGGATTGCTATTACTAAGCAATGCAGTCACATAACATTGCACATTATGACGCATCACTTAACAGAGGAAATTCTTTTTCCAGTTGCTGTCATAAACCGGTAATGGCTTATGTTTGACTTTTTATAATCATGGGATATTCACTTAGCAAAGATTTCATAAAGTGTCTATGTGATGAAACTATACTAAACTGACTCCTACTGTCAGGGTATATATTTGAATCCAGGTTTTTGTTTTAAAAAAGAAAACATCACCAAGCTGTCTTTAAACATTTAATAAACACGTTGAGACTTTCATACTAATTAGGGAAGTCTGGCATGAATATAGAGATAGATCTTCACTGGGATTTTTTTAGACTTCTGGATATTATTAAGAGATGTACTCATATTCCAGCTAAGTAAAGTCCACCTTTGCTTCAGACTTTTAGAAAGCATGGAAAATAGGGGATGAGGCTATGTGTGAGGCAATTATCTAAGTGCACAAATTAAGCTCTAGACTAATTTAGAAGTGTATAATAGCTCTATCCATGTCAGTTCATTTCCTTCTCACAAAATCTTCCGGAACTCCAGTTGGTGATACTTTTCCAAAGGAAATTGGCAGTTTTACTTAAGGACCAGCTAGGACTTCTTTAAGACACCAGAAGGCCCAGAGGCGAAATGTTTGAACACTTCCCCTGCCCATCCCCATTCTTGTCACTACATCCTGCACTGATCATTTCAAATACTGAATTATGCTTCAAATGGGATCCCCTCCTGGAAATCAGCCTGCCGGCATGGCCTCTATTGTCCCCCTTTAGAAAGGCCCTGGTATGGTGCCAGTGCAAAACCAATTAATCTGTTTTATTTTGAGTGCAAAAAGTCTCCCTATGGCGACTCTAAGCCTAGCAAGCAGAATAGTTTTTTTCTACAGAGTAAATCAATTTTCATGCTTGGTAAAGAGTAAAAAAAGTCCTTGAGCCAAGTAACTACCTCCGTACGACTTTCTTGACAGTATTACAGAAGAAGTTTGTGTCGCTTTCTGCCAAAGTGGGTTTTTTTTTTCAATTTCCCAGCTAATCAGTACCCCAAATTCCCACTCTGTATCATCTCTGTACTAACCCTGATTGAACTTGCTTAGCTTCCAAATGCTGCCCTTTCCTGAGACAGTCTTCATGTACATACCAAACAACTGCCTGTTTTCTGGTTTCATTTCTTCCCTTCTTATTCAACATCCTCAATAGGAATGTCAGAGACCTCTTTATCAGAAATCAAAGCATTTAGGTCCCCTAGCGCAATCCTTTTTACTCTTGCTTAAAATGGTTCTTTGGAATTTCAGAAAAAAAGAGAAGGAAGAGCCAGGCTGCCGCTCTCCGGGCTTTCCAAAAAGGGGTTAAAACATGGCTCTGCTATCTTGCATGAGAAGCCTCAAAGAAGTGCACAGTCCTGGGGTTGGTTAGTGATGAGAGATATCCCTTTACCCTTGTTAGCCAACTTTTATCAAGGTTAACATACTCTTTCCTCCTTTGAAAAAATTATATGGTTTTAAATTTTTATCCCAATTTTTAACTTTAGTGTTTTACTTTTTATGTCCTATTGTATATGCTGCCCAGAGTCTTTCATGGAGATGGGTAGTTTAGAAATATGAAGAGAGGGAGGGAGGGAGAGAACGTAGGTAAGATATGACAAATCTAGCATAGATTTTTTTCTATTGGGCTAGAATTAAAAAAAATTTCCTGAACATGGCATTGGGCAAATTTGCACAGTTGTGTATGGGAAATGCTATTTCGTTAAAGCATCTTGGAATTCTTCTGTAGATGCACATTTTTACCATCTTTGATTAAACAATCAAAACCATTATTTTTAATTTGATTTCTGGCTCCAAGGAATGCAATACATTTTAAAAAATATATTCCAGATGAATTTTTATTTCATGCTGATACAGAATATGGTTAGATATTTAAAGCTACAATGAATAGAAAATATTATTATAGACATAGTTTATTTTCCAGTTGCAAAGATATGTCTTCTTAGCTTTGGCTGGATTGTTCCCTTTATAATTATCCCAAATTTGGTAGCTAGAATTCCCTTTTTATTAGGAGATAATTACATTCATGAGGATACTCCATTATTTTGTGCTAATTTCTCAGGTTGATAATGGGGTGAGAGCATATTTTAATAATTGACAAGGATTGGTTCATATATTTTGTTACACTTCTCCTTTGATATTGAACAGAAGTAGATTTTACATTTATTCAATAATCTAAAAAACTGGTTGAGGAGATAAGCTGTTGCATTACAATACCCTAACCTATATTTTTAAAGCCAGGAATATGTGACATGCTGATTATTAGCTTGCATGTTGTTACTGTTTACATTTACTTTATGAAAAAGATGAGGTTTTTTTTCCTCTTTAGCAAGGAATTTAACCTACAAGCAAGAGTACCTTCTTAAAAAGCCATATAGCCTCTTAAAAGTGCTGCATACAATTTCTAGCTGAGGAGACAGATTCAGTACATCTGGAGAACATCAGGTTGGGAAGTTAGAAAATGTTGTCTATCCTTCACTAGTTTCTTTTTGACAATTTGAGTGAGTACACCGAAGACCAGATTGATTAATTTCAGATTGCAATTCACTACATATGAAATCATCCTGCTGCTTCATACCTAGCCTAGAAAAGAGGCTCCACTGGCAATTGCCACTTGAGCTGGATATGTAGAGTCAATTTTGGCTTCTAACACTGCACATTAATAATTCTATTTTGAGTGGTGTTAATAAAAGAACAAAGCAGATTCATAAGATTAATGTTAAAATGCCTTGCCCAAATGTTGATAACATTCCAGCATTTTATTTTAGGACAAGGAGTTCTTTCATCTGTAGATTTAAAAAAAATGAAAATGAACTATTATAGAACTAATGAGAAATACTACATGTCTTCTGACAATAGATTAATCTAATTTGGCACTGTCAATAGGGGATATGGGTGACATAGAAGTTTAATAAATAAAATACAACAGCCTGCCAATAAGAAATAGATACTTATTGAATAAAGGAAGTGTATCTAATATTTTTGTCATATTTGCTTTTGGTACTATAAAATATGCTACTAATCTTTAATCGGCACAAAAAAGAGATTAATAACATCCTGGACCTTGATTTGTATAGTTTAGACAGAATTTTTGTATATGTTTTTAAATTTTGTTTTACATGACAAACTCATATATTGAGATGGGTAACTATATAAATTACAAATAGTCAATGAATAAAATACAGAAATTACCCTAGATATTAATCTGGAATAATTATTATTGGATCTGTTTACTGTTGGATACCATTTATACTTATTTAGAAGCTGGTTTCTTTAACACAATTTCTGGTAAATAAAAAATGGATGGATATTTGCTTTCATATAAAAACAATTGATTTCTAACTGAAGTCAGAACTGAAGAAGCTTCTTGGATGAGAAGCAAAATATCTAAGCAAAACAAAGAAACTACAGTTCCCTTTTGAAAAAACACCTTTGGGACTGGATGACTGATTAAAAGTATGATCCATTAAAAGTCTCCATAGACAGTTGATTTCTAAGACTTTATCATCATAGGATGTTCATATTATTTATTTCAACAATAAGTAGGATTGCCAGGTTGATACCATCCCTTTCTTGAGAATTTAGGTCCAGCCAAGTTATGTCACATTAAGATTTCTATATATAGAAATGTGGCGTTATCAGTACTGAGTGATATGAAAGCACAACAAGGAGAAGGAAGAAGAAATGTTTCCCATGTTCCAAAAGACTCCACTCTCGTTCTAAATAGTTAACTATTTAATTCATCTTCTAAGATGTTTTCACTAAATCACTATATTATATAATTTCCTTTTCAAGTTAGGACTGATAATTATAAATTCAGTTGTAGCATAATTTAATGAGCATATATTCATTGTGCTTGCACAAAGTGATACAAATTGGTGTTATTGAGAAGAAAATTAATTTGGTTGGATCAACATCTTTGAGTGAAAGAAAATGTGCCCAATTATACAAGAATCTGAATTGCCTTCTGACAACCAGGAGATTAAGCACCATTTTCTTAACCTTATGGTAAATGTACCACTAACCATCTCATACTGCATAAAAGGCAATGTTCTTCTGAATAATTTTACTGTATAAAGAACATTGAAGGTTATAGAAGGAATTCTTTTTGAAAGAGAAATATAGAACTTGTGGCCAGTTTTGAAACAGAATGAATTATTTAAATCCATATAGCTAATTTGATTTATTAAAATAAGGCCTTGATAAGAAAGCACTCACCAAACTCTACCTGTGAATGACACTGAAGTCTGCTTTTATTTCCTGCATGCCAGAACAGATATAAATAATTCAATGACTAGCTTTATTCAACTTTCTTATCAGAACATCTATAAAGAACTAGGAAGTGCTACATTTTCAGCTTTGCTGCACCTTTCAACCACAATACTAGAGCATACTGAATCCTAATTTGCCAATGACAGAACTTTTTGTCTTGTAGATTTTTAAATGTAACAAAACACGCAGAAGATTTTTTTTCTAACACTTTGCTTTAAATGTACTAGAAAACTACTGTGCAAAAGATAGAGTTTTTTCTAGCGACACACGTCAGAGAGTGATTTCTTCTAAGAAATGTGACTATCTTAATGTTAGTAATGTTAGCAAGCTTTCTTGGTGCACTGACTTTGTTAATTTTAATTCACTGGTAGAGGAGGACAATCCCTATTTGTGTGAGTGTGTGTGTGTGTGTGTGTGCTCACACGTGACCCTTTGAATGAATGTTGACTCCTGGCAAATGTCTAGTCAAGTTCCTGCAATTTTCTTGGCAAGATTTTCAAAAGTGGGTTGCCCTTGCCTTCTTTCTAGGTCTGAGTGTGAACAACTGGCCCAAAGTCACCTACCAGATTTCATGCCTAAACTTGGACCAAAACTAGGGTGACCATATTTGATAGCCAAAAAAAGAGGACGGGGGGGGGGGAGGTGGCGGGGGGGACAGTGGGGGGGGGAGCCGCTCCGCCGCGGCTCTTCTCCCGCCGCCCAGGTGCTGATGGGGACAAG
>JAEANM010002039.1:0-25632 GCA_017656035.1 Myanophis thanlyinensis
TTGGCTGTAAACCGCCCCGAGTCCTGAGGGAGAGGGGGCGGTATATACATTAAATAAATAAATAATAAATAAATAAATAAATAAATTCCATTCTTTTGACACATTTATTCCTAGTAAAACAAAATAATTTTAATATCTAAGTAAAATATTATATTCTTTTTCCAGGTATGAAACCTGTAGTATTTCTCCAGCATGGTTTGCTAGGAGATGGTAGCAACTGGGTTTCCAACTTGGCATACAACAGTTTGGGTTTCATCCTCGCAGATGCCGGATATGATGTTTGGATTGGAAACAGCAGAGGAAATACTTGGTCCAGAAATCACCAAAATCTGTCTGTGAATGAAGATGAATTTTGGGCTTTCAGGTATGTTTTGTTGTTGCAAACTTGGTATTTTGCAGCAGGGAAATGGAATGAAAAGAGAATGAAAAGAGAAAATAATTTCCATATCATGCTGTAAACATTTAAGATCCAAAACAATTCAATGATTTATTTATTTGGTTCTAGGGACGAATTATTTGGTTCTAGGGATGAATGAATCTTTTGTAATCTATATTGTACATTCAATATTCTAATGTTTGGTGCATGTAGAGTTCTACAAACTATTTCTTCAGAATTGTGGAATATGTTTCCAAATGAAGCTAATATGGAATTATGATTTTCATACACTATCTGGAGGATAACTATTGCATATACCATTCCCACTTTATTCCATTCCCTATTTTGGTTTCCTTCAGAATCCCACTCAGATTGTTAAATTCATTCCTGAATTCAATTCTTTTATCTTGTATCTTTCCTAGCTTTGATGAAATGGCAAAGTATGATGTTCCAGCTGTCCTTAATTTCATTCTGCAGAAAACTGGTCAACAACAGTTGTACTATGTTGGCTACTCACAGGGTGCTGCAATAGGTATGTCAATAAAGAAAAGCCAATATGTATGCGGTACAACCATTTGTGTTACAGCACTCCAGCTATGGAGGAATGTCATACTATGAGGAAAGAGAAAAGAGGAGGGAGAATATTAATATTAAAATAGTTATTACACTGGATTTATGCCTTGTTTGAAAGTTTTGACAGTTCTCATTTCATTCAAGTAAGAAATACAATTGCGAGCCCCACCAGCAGCATTCCTTTGAAGCTTTCATGAAAGGAACTGAAGCAGGATACCCATACTTTTTTCCTCATTATAATGTTATCTTCAGTTTATGATTGTATTGCTCCATTACACCCACCTCTCTTGTCAAAGTTGGCCTGGGCTAGAGTTTCAAAGAACAGAGGCTTCTTGGGAAGAATATGGGCTGCTACTATTGGTGCTAAAAACAAAAAAGGGACAAGGGTTCAGGCGAAACCTCTCACCCTCCAGATATTGTACTTCCCCCTCTCCCCACAAAACATTGCCATACCTTTCTTCAGTTTCATCATTTTTATGTCACTGAATAGCAAAACTACTGATAATGATGGCACCAAAAGAAGATTCTAGAAGTTGCTGGAAGGGGCAGGAGAAGGTTATACAGGGCATCCCTCTGAGGAAGCTAGGTTAATCTCCCTGAGATACAAGAACATCCGCCAAAAGATAAGGTGGGGTGAGGTGAATTTAGCCAGGCAATCAGAATCACTGGTGTAATGTACAATCTGTATTAATAATACCTGTTGTGAGGTGAAGCAGTGCACTTACCTTGAGCTATTAGTCCTGAGTATAAATTCTTTACCACTGCTCAGAAATAACGTTTTTAAAATGATCCTACCACTTAGTATGATTATTGGCTAACTCACAACAAGCAAACTGAACCAACAGTAACTTTTACACTAAAAAAATTAGGTTTCTATGAGCCCGCACCCAACAAAAATATAAAAGCTTTAAGGTATGATAAAACCGGGTCAAAAATGTTTTAGGTACAGAGAACCATTTCAAAGACTATTAATTTAAAAGCATCACAATAAAGAAAATATTTTGGTTTATTTTATATTATTTTAGTATAAAACAATCCATTATCAAAAGTGAATTCAACTGTTTCCTTTCACAATATTGAAAGAATGTGCACATGCATTACCCTTGTCCACCACTCATTGCCATGAATGGTATTTATCTTTCTTGCTATTTGTCCTTGTACCAGATATATGTGGGGACAGTTCTTCCATATAAAAAGGATCTACGAAAGATCTGTCTAATCAGATTCCTTTTTATATGGATGAGGATGAGGACAACTTGCTATTCATGCCATGAATGAGGACAACTTACCATAATAAATCTCAAATGGATATTTCTTAGGGCAGCATGGTGCTGGTATGATATAGTATAATATGGAAGAACACAGATGGGTGTCTGAGATGTATTGGTCTAAAAAGGCTAGATGATGGCTACAGTCAGACAGTGGCATTCACTATCTTTAATTATTTAAATACTCATTTGTGGGATGTCCTTGGCATTTGCTCAGTTCATTTGGTGCCTGGAATAAACTGAGTATTCTACAAGAGAATTTGTACATAAGATATTTCAAACGATGTTTGAAAGTTAAAATTAAGTTTGTGTAGAAGATGAGCAGGCTGAAAGATCTGAGTTTGCAAACATCCCAAAGCTGCTTTTTCAAGAGGCAACTGGACATTGTGGGTTTTGTTTGAAGACATTTCACTTCTCGTCCAAGAAGCTGAAGAAACATCTTAGATAAGAAGTGAAACATCTTCAAAGAAAAATCACAAAGTCCAGATGACTCTTGAAAAAACACCTTTGGGAGAACCATGACCTGGATGACTGAGAATCTCCCTATACAGGCAGTTTGCAATTATTTGTAGCCACAAGAGATCCAAGTTCAACTCCCTGTGAATTCTGTTGACCTTTATCTAGCACCCATTTAGTTTTGATTATTAGTTGGCCAGATTTTTGCCTCATAAGAATTAAAAAAAACTCTTTTGTGCTTTGAATTCAGTGTGTACTCCTGTTTTTTTGTACAAAGTCTATACAACAGTCTATATTGTGTATAGGGCTTCTTTGCTCAGAATGTCATTGCTCTTCTCTCTCCCTCTCCCTCTCCCTCCCTCCCCCCTCTTCATTTCTTCCTCTCCCTCCTACTCTCCCTCTCTGTGCAAGTTATGTGAGTGCTGTGTCAGAAAAATGTAGTCATACAAAAGTGCATCCCAAAAAAAATTCTACTAAATATTAAAATAGATATGCCTGATATGTTGAAATGTTACTGTGGAAACTAAACAGACTGGGAAAGAAGGTGGTGAGGTTTATTCTTTTTTTAAAAAAAAAAATCTTTTTTATCTCTTCTTTAATTTTTCTCAGCATTTATAGCATTTTCAACCATGCCAGAATTGGCTCAGAAGATCAAAATGTTTTTTGCCTTAGCCCCTGTGACTAGAATTAAGTATGCCAAAAGCTCTATAGTAAAACTTCTTAATCTCCAAGAGAGGTTCCTTCGGGTAAGTTCATATTTTATTCCAATTCCTGTTCATCCAAAGAGTCATTAAAGGACATATCCTTAATTTGAAAATTTCACTAGATTTTAGTAGTCTTATCTCTGTACATCATAGATGGCATCACAGATTATGGTCAGCAAACTGAAAATAGCATTCACAATTTCACAAACAAAAGGATGCCCTTTTATATATGACACACAAACACTATCTTAGTCATGACTGCCACCTTGACTTTTCTGACTACTCTCTATCAGAATAGATGCCCCTGTCTTTGTGGCGTATAACCACAGTGGCAGGTCTGGCTAAGAGGGCCTTTGCCAAATTTTAATTGGAGTGTCAATTCCACCAGTTCCTCCTCATGGTTATTCAAGCCTACTTACCTCTGTGATGGATTGCTGCAATAAGCTGCAAATGGACCTGACCTTGAAGACTATCTGGATGCTCTAGTTGCTGTAAAATTTAACAACATGGGCAATTATATGTACACCATGATATGCTTAGGTAACACCATTACCTCATGAACTCTGGCTTATAGTAGGCTCCCAGGTACAATTCAAGAAACTGATGGTGCAGTGGTTAGAGTGCACTACTGCAGTATAGCAGTACTTCTGCTGTCTGCCAGTTCAAATCCCACCAGGCTCAAGATTGACTCAGCCTTCCATCCTTCTGAGATGGGTAAAATGAGGACCCAATTGTTGGGGGCAATATGCTGATTCTGTAAACTGCTTAGAGAGGGCTGGAAAGCACTATAAAGTGGTATATAAATATAAGTGCTATTGCTATCTGTAAAGCTCCACATGACACAAGACCAGATTATTTATTAAAGATGCTCATCTCAAACTTGATTTAGACTTGTCTGAAACTGTGTGTAGGCATCATCACATAGCTATACTATGAAGGGGGTTGATGGTTTGCAATGGTTGGAGACAGGCTGACATGCACACTTCCCAAATCTCAAAGACAGATTGGGAGAATGCATGTCCTGCATATTGATTGGTTGATCTGACTTCCTTTTTGTGCTTTGTTGTTTAAGCTCTCCCTAGCCAGAACATTAACATAAACAAGCTGTGGTGGTGCAGTGGTTAGAATTCAGTATTGCAGGCTACTTCAGCTGACTGTAGCTGTCAGCCTCCATAGAACCTCCATATAATTCCTGCTTCTAGTTATCTTCTGTCAGCTGCCATAGTAACGGGGGGAGGGGGGAGTTGGGGTTTGTGAGATTGCTGCATATTTTCTTCAGGTGAAGGTCGTGGGACGTACGAACATCTCCAACTCCACCTTGCCGATGCCGCATGACTTATGCCGAATTTTGGATTGGATGGACTGGGCAAAAGGTTGAGGGGAGGGATTTTAGTTTCCTTTGGTATGTGCGTTTTCGCGGTCTTTTGTCAGACCTTGCTTAGACTTCTGTTATCAGTCATGCCTTAGTAAAATAATACCTGTGTTCAAACCTCATGGATCTGGGGTTTTTATTTCCTGAAGTTTGATCGAGACAGAGCTGACAGTAGCTGCCAGCAGCTTGGCAATTTGATTTCCACCGGTTCAAGGTTGATTCAGCCTTCCATCCTTCTGAGATCAGTAAAATGAGGACCCAGATTGTTGCAGGCAATATGCTGACACTATAAACCACTTAGAGCAGGCTGTAAAGCACTGTAAAATGGTATATAAATCTAAATGCTATTACTACTTGCAGAAATATAAATGCAACAGCTGTGCAATCATCTCCAAACAAAAGATGCATATGTTCCCTGACATGCAAGTGATGTAGAAGTCTAATGCAGCCTTTGGGAGAGTGTGCAATGAATCTAAGGCTGGAATAGATGTTTGTGTTTTATTTTTGTTAATTATTTTTTCAGTGTCCTGTTAGCTTCCTAGAACAATTCCAGTAAACTGATGACCATATACATTGATTATATTAAGCAAATAATAAATAAGAGTGTTATCAAGTGAGACTTTCTGGAGAAATAGCCCTTTGAATGTAATACAATTCCTGAATGGACTAGTATAATGTTAGTAAGGTGGCTGAATTACTTTGGGTCAGTCATTCTCTATCTCTACCCAACTCACCACACAGGACTGTTGGTGTGAGGCAAATGCAGGTAGTCCTCAACTTACAAGAATTCATTTAGTGACTGTTCAAAAGTTACAACAGCACCGAAAAAAGTGCCATTGTAATCGTTTTCACAGTTATGACCTTTCCAGCATCCCTATGATCTTGTGATCAAAATCCAGATGCTTGGCAACTGGTTCATATTTATGACCATTGCTCTGTCCCAAGTTCATGTGATCACTTTTTGTGAATTTCTGACAAGCAAAGTCAATGGGGAAAACAGATTCACTTAATAACTAGGTTAATAACTTAACAACTCCAGTGATTCGCTTAATGAATCTGTAGCAAGATAGGTCGTAGAATGGAGCAAAATTCTCTTAGCAAGAGACATTTGGAGCTCCATTGTTACCATATGGTGAGGACTGCCTTGTAGAAGGAGGAAGTGTTGTGGCCTGCCAGCAGCCAGTGGAGCTGATGGCAGACTCGGACAGTGAGGAGGTTGGAGAGGAAGATGGGCCAGTCCTGGAGTCTGGGGAAGATTCTGATGAGTGCTCTGCATCAGAGGCAGAGATGGGGCCAAGGCCATCTGACAGTTATCAGCTGCCTTCGAAGTCAGAGTTCAGTGGGGCAGAAGAACAGCTGGAGCCTGTTCCCAATGTGTGCATGCAAAGAGCTGCCAGGAGAAGGGAACAGTTAAGGAACAAGGGCCGACTCAAGAGTAAAGGCACAGGTGGACAGGGAATGGCCCCTCCCATAGGGAATAAAGAGGAGTGAAAGGGGAGTGGAGTTTGCAAGAGACAATTAGTTCACTTAATTAGTGACTCCATGCCTTCTTGTACAGCGTTTTGTTTGGAAGGTGGGCCTGGCAGGTTTCCAAGCCTGATAAGGTCTGTGGTTGTAAATTCACCCTTGAAAGACTGTTTACTGGGACTTTGCTGGATGTGAATGAGAGGAATTCACATTAGCTTAATAAAAAGGGGTTTTATCAGGACAGGAAGACTGCTTCGTGATATTGGGAAGTCTGGGTCAGAACAGGAAGAAAGATTAAGTATGTTTGCTGACTTGAGTTATTTATAAAAGTAATATAAGTTGGATAAAAATAAATCAAATAACTAAAATAATTATGTATTATTCCAGGTATCACATTAAAGACTAGTTTACTATCTTTCATAAGCAAACTATTTTAAATATTAATATTCTTCATTAATCTAAACACTCAAAATCACATTCTGGTTCTACTTCATATCCTGTGTATTATTTTACTATGCCATTACATGTAGAGAGAAACCTTCTTTTTCACCTAATGCCAAGTATCATCCATTGAAGCTAATGCCCTTTTTATGTTTTCTGTCCTTCTTGTGCATATAATTCCTCTACTCTGTAACCATGTACTAATAGCAGAAGTCATGAAGAACATTCAGACATGAAAAGAACTACAGTACATATTATTTCAGCTGACAGATGTTTTTTTTTATTTTATAGACTTTGCTTGGGAAAAAAGAATTCCTTCCACAGAAATGGCTAGTTAGAAAGACTCTTGCTACTTTCTGCAGTCAGCGTCTCTTTATTAGTGTTTGTGGAAACATCTTTTTCCATCTCAGTGGCTATAACATGAGAAATATAAATATGGTGAGTGTTGACTGCTTACAACCTTTGGTCACAAAATATCATAGATGCACATTTATTTAATCAAAATCATGTTAAAATATATCTTAATTTAAATAGAACCAGCTGCATTTCAGTTTTATTTCTATGGGTCATTGTTAACTGTATCTATCAGAAGTAATATAGACGTAAACAAGATGAAGAAAATATAATAAATTATGCAAGGATAATAGATCTAAGTATATTTCAAATCATTTTAAAGGCTGTTATATGCATTGAGTGGGGTTTAGTTAGATACTGGTTTTTATACTTCTAAAATATTTAATGTAGTTTTCAGCTAAAACTTTGAAGAACATTTATTTAGAAATGTGTTTTGAGTCAATGTTCATTTCAGGGAGATTAAAATTTCCTTTTTTCTTCCCTCTTTTTAGAGCCGAATAAACATATATGTGGCCCGATCACCAGCTGGAACATCAGTACAAAATATATTGCACTGGAGCCAGGTACCTTTGCTTATTGCAATATTATTGCTTGTTCAAAATATGATACTTTAGAACATGGGGGTCCCCAGCCTATGAGCCATAGCCCACTATGGTTCTGTGGTCTATTTGCAAACGTGCCACAATTCGCATTGCCATGGCATTGTCACATGACATATGACTTTTTTTCCCCTTCGCTAAACTGGCTGTGGGTGTGGCCAGCATGTTACACATCTGGCCTACGGGCCGCGAGTTTGACAGCCCTGATCTACAGCAATATTTTTCAAATATGGCAACCTTAAAGTGTGCAAACTTGGCAACTTTAAGATCTCAGAATTCCCAAGGCTAGTACGGAGTTGAAGTCCATACATCTTAAAAGTTCCCAAGTTTGAAAACATAGATTTATAGTAACAATAACAAAAGTGCATAGACAAATATGATTTTGTATTTTATTTGTTTATTTATTTATTTATTTATTTTTGTTTTTGGGGCTGGTTCTGGGGATGTGGCTTAAACTTTAAAAGTTAGAACAGTAAAATTATTTCAAGGGGGAATTTGTTGCTTTTCACTTTCATGCAAGTTATGAGTCAAGGCGTTATATGCCTTGTCTATGGAGATTCTCAGTCATCCAGGTCATGGTTGTCTCAAAGGTGGTTTTTTTTTTCAAGAGGCAACTAGACTTTCTGGTTTTTCTTTGATTACATTTCTCTTCTCATCCAAGAAGCTTCTTCAGCTCTGACTGGATGATGGGTAATGGAAGGATTTATACTCCTTGCAGACAGCTGGTCATTTGCATTTTTCATGAGTCTTTAAGGTCAGCTGGAGGTTTAGCTTTGTCATCAGGGTCATCTGAGTAGTGCAAATGGGTGTGGAGCCTTCTTGAAACTGTTGAAAGGAACTATGTTGTAGATTGGAGATAGATGATGTCGTATCCCTCCCCCTCTGTTGAGAGACGACTGTTCAGTTTTGACATAGATGGCCTCTTTGACCGCTCTTTCAAACCAGTGGTCCTCTCAGTTCAAAATGTAGACTTTGCTGTCTTCAAATGAGTGGACTGTGTTTTTTTAAATCCAGATGGACTGCTGAATCTAGTCCTCATGTGCTTGTTCTCCTATGTTGTGCTCTGCCTATATATACTATATGCCTTATTTTTATTTGATGAAAGAACACCAAAAGTCTATGCTTTCTTTCTAAGAGTTTCATATTTATAAATAGACAAATGGGGGGGAGAGACTTCCAACACACAGTATAGGCAGTAGCACTATTTCAGAGTTGCAAAACATAATTGTATCCCAAGCTGTTTTAAGGCTGGGTGGAAAACAGCCAAGGAACATAATGGACAAAAATTCATGCATTGCCCCTTATATCAGACTTAGTACATCCTGGACTAATGCTATCAGGCAGGAACATCTTCAGGAAGGAGTCAAAAAAGTTAAGACTGAATTTGCAGACCCACACATAAAACATGTATAAAACAAAGGAAGGCTTTGTGTAGTTGTGTAGCCAACCTCATGATATTTTGGAGAGCATCACCTCCTTGCTTTCAAATGATTTCCCCACCACCACCACTAAGATTGGATCTTGATGGACCAGTGGTGAAATTCAGCCAGGACGCACCAGTTCTGCTGTACCGGTAGCGATGATGAAGCTTGGCCCTGCTCACCTGCTCCTGACAATGTTTGAAGCTTCCTGCCCACCCCTGCTCTTTTCTTCCCTATATTCCCTTCAATTTTTTAGTTTTTTACTCACCTTGGTTGCACAGAACACCTGTTTTGCACACCACTGCTGCCTTCCCAATCAGCTGCAAAGCCTCTGGAATGGAAAATTTCCAGCTGGAACTAGAGGGCTAGACACTCTTGAATATGATTTGAAGAAAGCATTTTAGTCAAACAAGAAGTTTCAATCAAAAGAGCTAAGAATTCAACTTTGAAAAACAGTTGCATTTTGATGGAGGTCCAACTGAAACGAGCACATCAAGTTTTCAAGCAAGTTGGCTCTGTAGCTCTAGGTCAAATATCTGAATCAATTTTTATACTGCAATAATATATGTGTCTCCTCAAAAATAGTAGAATAGTAGAATGAGATTACTAGGTAAATGTGTGTAGAGTTGTATTTCTCATGAACATAAAGTTTGGGTGTGCTCAGATCTACTCTCCTACTTCCAGGGGTTTAGATCCATTATAACTTGAACATTCAGTAGACAACAGTACCTGTATAATTGCAATTAATCATACTAATTCACTAAAGTACATTTCTTTTCATCCCTGCCTTATTGCTAGACTTTTCGTTGTGGATTATTCAAGGGTTTTGACTGGGGTGATGAGAGGAAGAATGAAATAAAGCACAAACAGGTATGGCAATATTTGTTTATTTATAGGCACAAATTTTGAAAAAAAATAAAGCAAAGAAAATGTACGTGGGGAGAAATAATTCACAGACACCTGGTATCTTTGACTATCTCATCCAATCTGATTCAGTCCATGCAAGGTGCCTTTCCCTGAGAAACTATTAGTAGAACCTGTAGAAATTAGCACCCACCCATCTCCTAGAAGAATGAAATATTCTACGAAATATTAAAAAGGCAGAATATTTCCTCTAAAAGACAAAATAAAAAATCTTAAAAGACATAAACTCATGTCCTCAGCTCCCTGACACCCCCCCCCCCAGCAGATATTTTGGTGGCAACCTATGTACAAGACAAAAGGCTGGGCCAGCTTATCTATAAAACAAAAGAGTTCTACCCATCTAGCAGAACTCACCACATGGCACCTGGAAAGATTGCATCACTTAGCAAGGTTCAACCAAGACTGGGCTCAAGACAGTCTACAAAATTACCCCTGCATAGCCTGATGGAAATCTAACAACCAATCAGAATACATGCCCTTGCCACAGGAACAGGAAACTCAAGTTCAAAGCCCAAGAGAGGGTCTAAATACCTCTCTGTCTGTCTGTCTGTCTGTCTGTCCCATGTGCTCATTTTGCCCAGGGCCTCAAAGCATGTGATCCTGTCCACCATTAAACCATCTTTCCAAGCAGATTCCATGTTTCCAGTGTCTTTTTCCCCACTTGGAACTGAACCCAGAGGGACATTTCTTCCAACAATTCCCAGTTCTAGGAAGTGAAAGGAAAGTGTTATTTCCCTCTGATGGCCATCATAATAGCCTTCAGATTGCTAGTTGAAGCCAAGTTGTTCCAGAGAACCTGGGGATAAATCACAACTCCAGGAATGTTGTTTTTAACTGAGTTTTTATTTTCCACTTGTCTATTCATTGTTGTGAATCTAACTTTCTAGGTATAATCAGATAGTCCTAAGGGTAAGGTGGAGATGGAATCTTGGTGGTTTGAGAGGCAGTAAGAAAGTGTTAGAGAAGCTCTACTTCAAAATCAAAAATGGGCACGGGATTGACAGCTGAATATGTCCAGCAGAATTTCTCCCAGCTTTTTTCCCATCAATATGCCACCAAAATGTCCATATCAAGATGTACAATCTAAGAGGCAATTATATTTCTTCTCTGACCTAATAATGCCCAAGATATACAGATTTATACAAAGAATTCAATAATAATTTTTACACATCAGTAATTATTCAACTCCATAGGAATGAATTCCATTCCTCCATTACTTCATAGCTCTGCTTGGCAAATGTAGTTTCTTTCCCTCCCTCTATTTTGCTCTGCCATCAAGATAAAAAAAAAAGGCAAATATATTTTAAAGCCAAAAGATATTCACACAATTCAATAACCCCCACTTGACTGGCCCAACTAAGTAGTTTCTTCTACTCATCTCTGAATTCTTGGGTTTTGTTGATTTCTCCTGTACTTCATCCAAGATGGCCACAATCCAAATTCACACAGTTGTGCAGCACTTTATCCAATCAAAGTTTCTTCTCTCAGCTGTCAAACCGAGAATGCTCTTCCTGCTAGGCATATTCCTCACTCTCTTGCTGTCAATCTTCTTTCCAGCTAATACATGGGTTGCTTTTCTCCAAGGATAGATTCATCTCTGTTGAACCCAAGCTGCAAACAGCGCTCCCAGAAATTGGGGAAAGCACACTCCCTTTAACTCTTACATACAAGCAAGTGACCAATTTTGCCTTGTGTTCTAATAGAAAGCTTGTCTACTGCTTTGTATCTTCTTTGTGTTTCTCTTACATGAATTTTTTATCTTTTTTCTCCTCATCTCAAGTTATGTTCTTGTCTGACTTTAAATCTTTTATTTATTTATTTGTCAGGATTTCTATACCGCCCCATCTCCCAAGGGGCTTTTACTGTTGTTGTTGTTGTTGTTGTTGTTATTGTTATCCCACCCAGCCCCCAACCACTTCTTCTTTGTCTAGAACAGGGCTGTCAAACTCTAGATCCGGCCCACAGGGTACTGAGATCTGGCCCGCGGGTCCACCCTGGAAATAGCAAAGGACTGGCTTGCAGTGCTTCTGCCAGCAAAAAAGGGCTCCCGAACTACATTTTCACTAGCAGAGGGTTGCAGGTGGCCGTGGAAGCCAAAAATGGAACTGTGGAGTTTGTTTTTATTGGCAGAGTGTTCAGGCCACCATAGGTGCCCTGACATGAGTGACGTTGAGCTGGCCATGCCCACCCCAGCCTGGCAAGATAAAACACAACCCTGATGTGGCCCTCAATGAAATCGAGTTTGATACCCCTGATCTAGAGCATTTCTTCCACTTTCTGGGTCAAACATCTCTACTCAGTGGAGTCCTCCAAGAATTCTCCAGCCAGCATCTAGCTGGGGAATTCTGGGAGCCAAAGTCCACATATCTTAAAATTGCCAAGTTTGAGAAACACTGCTCCAGAGGAGTCATTTTTCTGTCCTAAGGAGCCCAATTATATCCTCGTAGGATGGTCTGTGTCCACTGAGAAGCTCCTTATCTCATCTTTATTTCACTATATTATTTCACTGTTGTTTACCTTTACATCTTCTTTACCATATCCTGCTAATTATAAAACCTGGCAGCCAGATTCCTATTCCTTGCATCTGATGGCAAACCTTACAAAGTTGCATCAGCTTTACTCATTTACTCATTTCTCCAAATTCTCTATAAATGTCTGGGTTATACTAGTTTGAGCCACGGTGGCACAGTGGTTAACGAGTTCAGTACTGCTGGCTACTTCTGCTGACTGCTGGCTGACTGCAATTTGGCAGTTCAAATCTCACCAGACTCAAGGTTGACTCAGCCTTCCATCCTTCCGAGGTCAGTAAAATGAGGACCCAAGTTGTTGGGGGCAATATGCTGACTTTGTAAACTGCTTAGAGAGGGCTGTAAAAGCACTGGGAAGTGGTATATAAGTCTAAGTGCTATTGCTATTGAAGATAACTTGCACAGCAAAGAAACTTAAGGACTGAGCCCAATGTCACTATGTCACTATGGTATATACATTTCATGTGTGCACAACATAATAAGCCATGATAAAATTATAATCAAGACATTTAGTTATGACGTGACAATGTGATTCCTGAGCACCTTGCTCACAGTTTGGCTATTTTTGTTATGTTAAAATTCTCAGATCACAATCAGAATGACATACTGTATATGCCGAACAAAGCAAACAAATACATTCTGTCAAGAATGTTTTAATTTATTCTGACCATATTTAAAACTCTTGCAATGTATAGGAATGGAACTAAGATGAGCCTTCACGAGAGAACAGCTCATTTTGAGGTCAGGACACTTTACATGCACTCCCTGTTACAAGCCATGCATGGCTTATAACACTCCCAATATTTAATAAAGAATTAGTAAAAACTAAAAGTCCTAGGAGGGAAAGGAGCAATGTAAAAGGGGAAGCAGTAATAATCATAAATCCCAAAGGCCTTAAGCAAAAGATGGGATTCAACCAATTAGTACCTATTTTCTAGAACCAGTTGTTAACTTTCTAAGCTGCTCAGAGAACAGCTGGTTCAGCAAGTCATTAGGGCAGAGAACTGGTTGTTAAATTATTTGATCCCACCATTGGCTTAAGCCCTTAGAGTGAATAACTGTCCCATTGTGAATCTGATAATTGATTTAGATCAGCAGGACAGGCCTTCAGAAAATTCCCCTTGCTTCTTGGCAGAGTTATGGTTGCCCTAGGAAGGGGCGTTGCCTTCCCCTTTTCCAATATTTAAGAAAATGGCAAAACTGTATCTACTCCTTCAAGCATTTAATTATTATTTACTTTAATGAGGTTCCTTAAAATCATTTTAATGGTTTCAATTTTCAGTGCATTAATTTTGTTGTTTTACGTTCTCCTCATATGCTAAATAATAATAAAAATTGTTTTATTTCTTAATGTTTGTAAGCCTTTTAAGAACTATGAAGAATTCATTTAAATACTATTTGTATTAATATTTTTTTTTAAAAGCCCCTGCTTTAACTAATTTTTGTATTGTTTTATATATTTATATATTTTCTAGCTTACTCCTCCATTATATAAAGTGAATGATATGACAGTTCCAACTGCGGTATGGACCGGAGGAAAAGATTTACTTTCAGACCCAAAAGATATTGCTATTTTATTACCTCAGATCAAACACCTTGTTTCCCATAAATCCATTCCAGACTGGGCACACCTTGATTTCATCTGGGGTCTGGATGCACCTCAACGCATGTATAATGAAATAATTGCTCTGATGAAGAAGCATGCATAATCTCTGCCAAAATAAAACAAATCAAAATGGATAACTTGAGCATCAGTGTAATGATCTTCATGGCAATTCTCCCTGTGTTTGTCACCTATAGCCTCATCCCTTGATTTAATGTGCTAATTGTAGTTTTGGCTGCAGTGACGGTTCTCGGTAAGATGCATTGCACAATGTCAAATTTTTAATATATGTTTTCCATTTCAAACATTGAAATTGCAATCCAAATTGCTCCCCACTCATACAGCTTAAATCAGAATCATTTCCCTCTCTTTGAATTCAGTTGAGTTGAAGACATTTTTGGAATAGTATTATCAGGAAAAGAGGGGGAGGGGAACGGAGCCTGCAGGATAAGTCATAATGGTTGTTAAAGTAGGTTATCACATGATCAACTTGAATTTAAAAGTTCTTTGTGGCTATCATTAAGTGAGCCTCATTAAGCAAACTCATTGTTCATTATGGGGTACTTTCGCCAAAAACTGGAAGTAAATGCCATTTTTGGGGAAAAAAAATAATTTACAGTCATGTGAATGTAAGATGCTGCAAACAGCTGTAACATATTTAATCTCATGACTAGCATGGCATTGGAACTTCAGAACCAGTTTGTAAGTACTTGAGTGAAGATCTCTTGTAAGTTTGAGTAGTTGCTGGTTGTAAATCAGTTACCTATAGAGAACAAGATTAGAGAAAGAACATTTGCTGTTTTTGTAGTTTTGTAATTAAGTCCTGTCAGACTGATTTTCTGAATCTTTCAATGGTCACTTTCTGTTTCAGAAACTTAATTTAAGCAGGATTAAGTAGAGGCTTACAAAGACGCTGTACTGGTGGTAGAATTCAATTTTTTTTTACTACCATTTCTGTGGGCATGGCTTGGGGGCATGGCTGGGGGGGGTGGGAAGTTTCTGTAAGCAGGGCAATAAAGATTAGGCTAGAAACAACAGCAGGATGTTTCTTTCCTGCCTTCCTTACAGGATTAACCCTGTAAAGTGGGAAAAAAGAAAAAGGAGATTTCTTTTAACAACTGGTTCTCCGAACTGCTTAGAAAATTTACTACCGGTTCTAGCAAACCTGCTAGTACCTACTGAATTTCAACTCTGCTTGGTACTCAGTGGCTGTTTTTGCACTAAATCACCAACTAATCAAGCCAATTTGGCATCATAATGTTGCCCAATTTGCTTCAGCTCAATATATCTTGCAAATCCAAAACCCAGTGTCAATGGAATAAGTTATGGGTAAACTTAGTGTCAATGTAATCATCAAGAATCCAGATGAACTTGATAGCACCTAAGTAGTGCATGGAGGACAATTCTTCAACACCTATCACTTCCTTCATATCTCCCTGCTGGTTTGCTTGTCAGTCTGTTTGGGATTGTTAAATTTGTAATGACTTGTGAGAGTAACAAATTGCTTACAATCTTCAGATGAACTCAATTTGGTTTTGCTTGCCTCATTTCAGAGAGCTCCCCAAATCCTTCCTGAGCAGCCAACTATTGTATGAGCCACATCTACTTCATCAATGTACATGCAACTCATTTGAAACAAATCCCTATATTTATTCTGCAATTTATTCTGCCTGTTAAGTTAATATGTTATTATACTTATTTATGCTATGGTACAACCCTGTTTTGATCTACCCAGTTGTTAGACATAATTGGAAACTACACAACGTAATATATTGTAAGAGTTTCCATGAAATGCCAGCAAAAGCCCTCAAAGCTATTGCCAAATGAAATGTCTATGGAGATTCTTAGTCATCCAGGTCATAGTTGTCCCCAAGGTGCTTTTTTCAAAAGGCAACTGGACTTGGTTTTCCTTGAAGAAGATTCTTGGATGAGAAGTGAATGTGTCAGTTCTGCCATCTTCATCTTGGTGTCTTTCCCATACCGTGACATCAAGACCTAAGGAAGAGGGGACACGATGGGACAAGGCTAGGCCCAGTACTTTGATTTCAACCTGTGGTTCCTCCTGGGGGGGGGGGGATTTCCCAGCAGATACTCTATCCAGACTGCCACAATAAAACAGCTCCAAGATGGAGATTATTAAACCCATTGTCCCATCCTGGCAACTGGCAGCTCTGATCATCACTTGGGGCGCAAGTGAAACTCAAGACCCAGGTACAGCAGAGGAGGATTTAAGGGGCACCCTAAAAATCAGCACTAGAGAAAGACAAGTGGTTCCAAGCCCACATGAATGAGTGCATGATGCAAGGTGGCTTAGCTTGGATGGGGGCCAAATTATGTGTTCCTGAAAGCAAATGACTAATGGTCCTACAAAAAAGCCATGATTCAAAAATAGCAGGGCATTTTGGCTTTCTCAAAACCTTGCACCTGATTAAACACCAGTTTTGATGGCCAGAGACATAGAAATATGGCTAGCTGGCCTACCAGTGCCTACCAGTGGCAGAACCTAAAAGCCCATGGAAAGAGAACTCAATGGGCTTCATCGTAGAATTATCCAAATGCTCAAGAAATACTGTGATCCTTATGGTAACTGACATATTCTCTAAGCAAGTGTACCCTGAAAATTCTTCTGCTTGCACACTGGCAAAAAAGGTTCATTCAGCATGTATATAGACTGATGTGGCTCTAGAAAAAATAATCTCAGAGTTTGCAGAGTTCAATTCAGTTCACAGTGTTGGCAAAAGTTCTTAAAACATTTGGGGACCACCCAGGGTCTTGGGTCCTCACATCACCCAGAAATGAATGGAACTTGTGAATGATCAAATGGGGTTCCAGAATAATATCTCAGATATTATATTAACTATCAGCAGGACAACTGGGTGGACCTCCTTCCTTTCACTGAAGTTGCTTACAATAACTCAGTGCAGAGTAGCATTGGATTCACTCCTTTTAAGGTGACCACAGGGCAGGATTTTGTATCTATCTCCTAGCTGCCCCAGTCTACCTCACCAAGTTCCACCTTAAAAGAATGAATTTTATAATTATAAAACACTTGGCCAGTAGTTAGAAAAGCTCTGGAGGAGACAAGGGAAACATATAAAAAAGAAGCTGACAAAAGGTGTTCAAAACCAAAAGTCTTTAAAGTTGGGAGCAAAGTCTCTCTGTCCATCAAATACCTGCAGTCTAGACAACACTCCCAAAAACTGGGTCTGAAGCAGTTGGCCCTTTCCCCATTAAAAAGGGTTATTAATCCTGTGATTGCTGAACTTGAATTACCAAAAACATTTAGGTGGGTCCATCCGGTATTCCACTGCAGCCTCCTAAAACTGGAAATCACTTCATCCCTACGCCCAGAAACAAAATTTCCTCCCAATCCCATCATGATCAAAGGAGAGCAACATTTTGAGGTGAAGGATATATTAGACTACTACATGCATTGAGGCAAAACCCAGTATATCCCTCCCTCTGAAATTGAGTTGGTGGATTCCAAACATATTAAAGCATCCAAACTACTTAAAAAATTCCATGAATAATATCCAAATAAAGCTCAGTGACTGTCAAATTTGCATCTGTCTCTTCCCCTTCTCTTTTGTTTCCTCTAAATGATTAACATCTCTGACAAAGGGGGCAAAATATCATCCTGTCATCTTTGGCTTGCTGCCTTGCCAGTACTCTGACATCAAGAGCTAGAGGAGGGGGCAAAGGAGGACAAATGCTCAATAAATATGTATGGGGATGAGATGGGAAATAGGGAAGAAGGAATGACAGCTTGACAAAGTCCAGGGCAGCACAGAATCAGGTTGTGCCAGTACTCAAGGCCAAGCACCCTGAGAATGGAATGTGGATTGCTCTAAACATCTCAGTGATTCTCAAAACACCTAGATGACTTTCTATTGGCTGAAGATGAAGTGGTCAAAGAGGAAAGGGCTAGGAAAGGGGGAAAAATTGTAACCTTTTGTGTGGGAAACGTTAATACTGGCCTGACTTTATTACAACCAGCAACCTTTAGTAAAGAGCCTATCACTTCATCTAAATGTAGTCAAGGGTCTTTCTTTCCTAAGGGATCTGACTGGAACTAGTATGACAAAAAGTCTTCAAGGAAAACCAAATCCAGTTCCCTTTTGAAAAAAGCACCTTAGGGATATAGCCAAATTAGAATTTCACATGACTGAAACCAATGCTCCAACTGGTGAGAGATGTGAGGAGGATGCGTACCATGGTTTAATAATTGGCATGCTACAGATTTGTCAATTGGATTTCCAATCTTCTTTTTTCAGCTACTCTCAACTTCCCATAAGTTAATGTGACCAATTAATACCCAGCACTCATTAATCCACAGTCAATTCTCATTTATACATTTCTCAGTAAAATCCAAGTTTTCCTGATCATTTTGACAGCTTCAGAAGGAACTGTATTTTGGCTTTCTTTCTATTGGCCCTCACTATCTGAATTTAATTTTAAGGGAAGTACTGTTGTACAAGCAATTCGATTAGGTATCTCTCCCTTGTTGAAGTTGTTCTAAAGGATCACCTACTGAGAACATTCTTGCAGGCAATTCAGATGTCTATGGACAGAAAAGTGGCTGTAAGGAAAACCTCATGAGCAAAGTTTTCCCCCTGCAAATATAAACATCGTTGCTGGATATTCAGAGAGGGTGATGTCATCAGAACAATGTGGACTTTTTCCACATGTACAGGATTTTAAAGGATTTCTTTCATATTGAAAGCTGACTGAGTTTTCTAGAGAGATGATAGAAGGATTGAGTAAGAGAAACAATTGGATCAGTGTCTGAAAGGATATCTTTAGGATCAGTGAGTACAAAATCAATGAAAATATTTTTTAAAAATCTCACATCCCGCTTATGTTTATTCCAGATTGTTTCTAGAATATATTACTGACAATTTAATGCCAAACCGGGGGTGGGGGTGGGGGCAGTGGGGTGGTTAGGTGAAGGGTAGTTGAATAGACTGGGAAACATTGCACTAGGAAGTTAATAAATTCCTTACTAGTTAAATTTCTTTATATGAATCTGCATACCATTTTTCATGTTCAAAAAATATCAGTGCCGTCTTTCAATAAAATAGTGAACCAAACCAGATCTTTGCTTTCACTCACCTACTTTAATTACTATCCACCTCTCCCTGTATTAGCTCTGTTTTGAAATGGTGCTTTTTTAAAGTCCTTCTTTTTGATCTAGTGATAGCCCTAATTTTAACCTACTCTCACATGGCATGTTCTCTCCTTTGAACACCTGGTTGCTGCTTTGTGCAACTATTTTTACCTAGGTTGATGGGCTCATAGCTCTCCAAAAGATTGGATGTTAAATCCCTGGTTATTATCTGGCAATTCATCTAACGATGGCCAGTTATCTCAATGAACTATCCTTGCCTTAGGTTTTCCCACCCCTTCTAACCATGTATAGTTCTTCTCAGGCCCTCTTTCAGTTTCTGCCCAGGCTTGATGAAAATATTGCTCTCCTCACCACTTCCCAATGTACTGCATAGGCTTCAGTTTCTCCTGAAACCTCTTTTTTCTATAATTTACAGTCTGCTTTTATGTTTAGATGGTGAAGGGTGCTTAAACACTTCGGATTTGTGTATCTCACTTCCTCTTTCTGAATCCTGATGGTGCAGTGGTTAAAGTGAAGTATTGCAGACAATTTTTACCCATAGTCTGTGGATCGATCCTGCCAGGGTTTGAGATTGGCTCAACCTTCCATCCTTCTGAGGTCGGTAAAATAGGGACTTAGATTATTGCAATATGAAAATAATGCTTCTACATTATAAACCACTCAGAGAAGTAAATAAGCCTAAATGCTATTCTTATTGCAGTTTCTCCTTGAGGAGAAAAAGGAGGAAAGATATTTTTTCATAATACAGTTACTACACCCTTGATTTCAATATTCCAGCTATGGAGAAGAACCTTACCTCTCAGCAATATTACCAACAATTTTTCTATCCTGCCTTAGATTACCAGCCTTCCAGTATAATCAGCAAAACAAATAAAATAGCCTTATAAGCCTTATAAATTAAGAACGAGAGCTGTCACAATTCAATTAATAATAGTGTTAAAGATATTCACATAATATTCCACCAATTAAACACCATCTAAATTGCAACAAGGATGATGATTGGACAGCCTTAATTTTAATAATATGTTTTTCCACAATACAGAGTCACCTAATAAAAGCACGTACTCCTATCACCATTACCACTACAATAGGGCTGTCAAGCATGAATGCAATTGCGAGCCTATGATTCTGATCTGTAATGGAAGGCAATCCCATCCCAAAAAGGTATATCTCTAATGGGATGAGTCTGCATATGGAAATGGGACAAGGCAGCTATTAAAGAAACAAATATTCATAAACATTTTAGCTGGTTTTACCAATCTGGTATTTCCTAGATGTGTTGGACCTGTCTCCAGCATAGCCAGTTGTAGGACATATTGCTTGTGCAATTTTTTGGCTCCTGGCCAATTGATTCTCCAAGAAATAATTATAGCTCTGCTTGATCTAGGTTTTTATTTACTTATAACACATTTGGATTTTATAAAAAAATTCTAAGAGAAACTGATCTAATAGACAAGACAATTTCTTTTGCTATTTCTGTCAAGCTTAAAGAGTACCTTCCCATCCATTCTCCATAAAGCCTCCCATACCCAGACTCAATGAATAGAGAAGAGATCAAAGCAGATGTATGAGGCTTCTTGCTAAACAAGGGAGCAAATTTTTGGTTAAAGAGAGCTGACTGTATCCTTATTTAAGAAGCAGTTCTGATGCATGCTGTCTTTTCTGGGTCTGGGAAACAGTGTCTGATTCCTGGTTCTTATATGATTCATTCTATCTAGTTCTATCTATGTAAGAAACTTGAATCCTTGCTCTTTGGATTGGATTACAACCCTGACTTGACTCTTGGATCCTGGGTTGGTTGTAGATGCGCCTTCTGCCTATTAAAAACAAGCTTTTCAGGTAAGCTCCAGTTTACATACTTAGTATGTACTTTGTTTACATATTTTGTTCACTGTTTATCTCTCAAGTCTTGAAGTGAAGTATTAAATTCCATTGCAACTGTGTTTATGTGTGAATAGAACCTGAAACAGGACAAATGTATATGCTAACAGGCCTGGCTAAGGAAAGTTTAACTAAATTGTAATGGTTTAGTCTCCTTCAAATGCTTTGAAATGCAGTGGTACCAGGAAACCAACTGCTTTAAAATCCATTGAATTTAGTACGCAATGTATTTTGACATAAAGAATTTGACCTGTTATTTATTGTTTATTTGGTACTCAATGCACAAGCTAGAATTTTTTTATGTCAGCTGCCTTGTAACTCACTATATTATTACATATGGGAAAAATGTGTTTGGTATTCATTGTTCTTGGTGCTCAGTGTGCCTCCTTGAACAAAATTAACAGTGAGTGCCAAGGCACCAACATACAAAACCTATAGTCCAAGATCCAATTACAGAGGGAGGTGTTCAGGCCGAACAGGGTCAGTTCCCTGTCAGGTGTTGGGGAATGATACTGTTGAATGCTGAACTAAAGTCTATGAACAGCATTTGTATCTATGAGTCCTTGTTTTCTAGATGAGTGAGGGCTAGATGGATTGTAGTCGTTGTTGATGGAGCAATTTGAGCAGTATGCAAACTGCAGTGAATCCAATGTTATGAGCAGCAGGATCTTTATGTGCCTCATGATGAGCCTCTTGAAGCACTTCATGATGATGGGAGTAAGTGCAATGGGATGGTAGTCATTGAGGCAGGATACTGATGGTTTCTTCTGCAGGGGAACGATGGTCATCGTCTTGAAGCACTTTGGGAACAACAATAGTGCTCAGAGAGATGTTGAAGAGATTGGTAAAAACATCTGCCAGTTGGTCTGCACATCCTCTGAGCACTCTGCCAGAAATATTGTCTGGTCCCACAGCTTTCTATGGGTTGACTTTGCTTAGAGTTTTCCTCATGTCAGTAGATGAAAGAAGGTGAAAGAAGGAAACATAGGAACATGAAAAGTATGCATAAGCATATGCATAACCAGTGGGTTTTTCTGTTGCCTAATCTTGATACAGATTCTTATCCATCTATTATATTTGTTTAATCCACTGCTGAAGTGAGTTTAATTAGTTTTCAGCACTCATTAAGATCGAAGCCATATTCTAATTGGTATTGATTTGTTCCCATTCTCTTTAGAAGTAAAATTCTGCTCAATGGGCTGTTTCTGGTAAGGCAACAGATAGTAGAAGATATTTCAGGGTGCTTTATATCTTCAAGAAGCTTGTATTTCTAAAAAGTTAATCAATGACTGAATTGCTTCCTATAGGATGAAGATGAGGAGTTTCATCATAATGGCTTATTTATGCCATGGAATGCTCAGCTTGGAAGAACTGGAAATTTCAGAAAGAGTTGACACTAACTATGAAGTGGACCCTGAATGTTTTATGAATATCGTATGTTGAATTCATTTTGACTGTTATATTTTGAAGCCAGATTCATAAAGGAAATGCAAAAGAGGCATCACTGCATGAAAAAAACCTCTGAAAATTATCTATAGGGTTCTATGCATTCTATTGTACATAGCTAACATTAACACTAGGTTTTATTTTTGTCTGTGTCATTCAAAGTACTTCAAATATTTATCAATGTTCTTAAAATTGTTCATTTCACTAAGTTTAGGGGTGGATCCTCAACAAATGAAACTGATCTTGCTTATGCATCACCTTTTGAAGGTCTAGATCTTTGGCAACCTCCTTGATGTCGGAGGTCATGAAAGTGGAATATTCCTTTCTGCAGTGTTCATCATCTTGTTTGCCCATTTATGTTCAGAAAATGTAAGTTCAGAACAAGTTTGCTCTGTTATTTTTTTTTTTTCTCTTTACAGAGCGAAATCATCAATTTCCATAACTATCCAAGTGAGGAATATCATGTTGAAACAAAAGATGGATATATACTTACCATTTACAGAATACCATATGGAAGGTATAATGGTGCAAATAAAGGTAAAACCATGGACAAATCAAATGGCATCCAATCGCAGTCTGGCTTAAGAAATGGCAAATGGGCTTCTTTTGCACTCCACATATCCAAAACACCTTTTTCTCTTCAGATCTGAAGTGCTGCACCATTCTACACCCATACAACCTGTATGGCCTCATGCCAGATAGAACATGGCTGAGAATACTTTTTAATAATTGAGGTGGAATGAACTATCTCTTCAAAATGAAATATGATAATTTCAGAATGAATACTGGCATTTGTATTGGGTGTTACAAGAAATTGTACTGTAACCTTCTCCTTTCAATATCTTAGAAAAGGAGATTGTCAAAATGTCTTGAAGGATTTATAAGCTTAAGAGACCAACTGACTGATTGAGAATCTTACATTCCTCTTTTCAATAAAATTAGTGTTAAAAACAGAAATGGCATAATAAAATAGCACACTATGGTGACAAATCATGGCAACAGATGTTGCAAGAAAGAAACCAAAACAAAACTGCCCAATTACAAACCAGGCTTTTTAAAAATGTTCAAAGGTGAATCCCATTTAAGAAGTATTTGGGGAAAAGTTTTAGCTATTAAATCTGCCTTAGTAATCCAATTTAGTTAGCAATTATGCAGTAGTGCATAATTTAAACAGGTTGAGTCTTGAAATGTTAATAAAATATATATATCCTCAATTTGAGGTTATATTGAGGCATCCTGAGGTATTGTACATCATGATACTAATTTATAATCCAGTAGGATAAGCAGTCTAACCAATTTCTTTTTTTAAAAAGTTCTACATCCTTTGCATACAAGGGTCTAGATTTGGAGATTATATCGTGATACTGCTGAGAATGTATCATAATGTTGGAGACAAAAAATGGATTTGATCATGCTTAGAGTAAATCCATTAAATCAATAAAATGTCAGTTCCTAAATTCTATAGATTTAAACACATAATGACCATGCTTTCATTCCAGCCAGTGTAATGTGTACTATTGTTAATAAGAGATTGTGACAATGTTGATTATTTGCCAATCAAATCAAATCAAATTTTATTCATCACATGCAGAGTCATACATGGTACGAAATGCAATGAAATGTGTATGCGACTGCTCGCGACCGTAGGTAGTAGGGCAAGAGAATAGTATAGACAGGGAGGGAGAATAAGTTAGGGAGTGGTTCAGAGAGGTAGATTATAGGGATATTTTATAGTCCTGGGTTTGTTGTGTTTGGTTTAGGGTCCGTATTGCCTGTGGGAACTTTTAAATTCTCCTTAGTCTCTCTGTGTTGGCTTTCAGGGAATGGAGGTGCCTTCCTGACCGCATCATGGTGAACAGTCCGTTGTTGGGGTGGCTGGGGTCCTTCATTATTTTCCTGGCTAGTTTGGCACATCATCTGTTGTAGATGGAGTGCAGTTCAGGGAGCTTGGTGCAGATGATGCGCTCTGCTATGCGCACCACCCTCTGTAGAGTTTGCCTGTCCTGTATGGTGCTGTTCCTGAAACACGTAGTGATGTTGCCTGTCAGGATGCTTTCTACTGTGCAGGAGTAGAAGTTTCTGAGCACTGTTGTGGGAAGTCTGAAATCTCTCAGTTGCCTCAGATGGTACAGGCATTGTTGGGCCATTCTCACCACAGTGTCAATGTGTCAGGTCCATGTTAGGGTCTGTGAGATGTGGACACCTAGGTATTTGAAGCAGTCCACTCTCTCCACTGGGCTTTTGTTGATGGTGGGGGTCTGTTATGTCCTTTTCGTCTTTGTGCTGTAATCCACTATCAGCCCCTTTGTCTTTCTAGCATTGAGGAAGAGGTTGTTTTTCTGGCACCAGTTCTCCAGGTTCTTAATCTCGACTAGATAGGTTGTCTCATCATTGTTGGAGATTCAGGCCTACCACAATGGTGTCATCAGCAAATTTAATGATGGTGGTGGAGTCTGTAGAGGCTGTGCAGTCATACGTATATAGGGAGTATACCAGGGGCTCAGAACATAGCCCTGGGGGGCTCCGATGTTGAGGATGAGTGAGGTCGAGACATGACCACCCATTCTTAAAATCTGTGGTCTCCCAGTTAGAAAGTTGGAGATCCACCGACATAGGGATGGGCTGAGGCCCAGGTGTTTCAGCTTGCCGGTCAGAGTGGAGGGGATTATGGTGTTGAATACTGAACTGTAGTCCACAAAGAGCATTTTGACATAGTTTCCTTTTCCAGTGTCTAGATGAGTGAGTGAGGTGTGGAGGAGGTGGGAGATGGTGTCATATGTTGAGCGGTTATGTCGATACGCAAACTGTAGGGGACTAGTGTGTCCAGTAGTGAGGAAGTGATGAGATCTCTGACTAGTTGCTCAAAGCATTTCATTATTAAATTTTATTTGCAACCAATACTTCAATTGTTTTGCAGCCTACAATGATCTGGCTCATTTAAAACAGCATCTCTTCTTATTTCACAGCTGCACGGCCTGTGGTGTTTTTGCTACATAGTGTTCTTGGAGATGGTTCCCACTGGATTTCTAACCAGCCCCACAACAGTTTTGGTTTCATATTAGCAGACAATGGTTATGATGTTTGGCTTGGA
>JAEANM010002040.1:0-25632 GCA_017656035.1 Myanophis thanlyinensis
GTCTATTCAAATAGGGTGCACTTTCACTTTTTGAAAAGAAGGACCACGGGTGACATTATTATTAATTATTAAACTTTCTCCCGCAGAGGAAAACCCGCACAGCCAGCAACAAGGCCAGACCGTTAGCACCTCGGAGCTTTCTGCTCTTTTGACGTCGACACCCAGCTTTTACCTAGCGGGGTTGACCAGATGCTTCGACCCTCCGCCAAGACCAGTCCTCTCTCCCTTACCCATTTTGGCGGTCGGGGCGGCGGGGCTGGGAGAGGTGGCACCCGCCGCTCGGCTCTCCCCCCTTCTCCTCCGGCTCCGCTCTTCTTCCTTCCGCCCTCACAGCAGCCACCTCCGCCGCCGCCGCCTCCTCATGCCAAAGCTTTTGCCCAGGTACCCGCTTCAGCCGCCTCCTTCCCAAGGCCCGAAACAAGCGGCTCCTCCTCCGCTCGCCTTCCGCCGATGTAGCCCTACTTCTTCCTTCAGCGACAGAAACGCGCCGATATTCTATGCCAGCCTCTTGCGCTCACGCACGCGCAGTTCCTTCGGTGGAAACTCAAGAGGTTCCCTCGCGGCGCAAAAGCACGCGTGCGCACTCTCTCCCCCCCCCCAAAAAAACAGGCGGGGCTACGAAATTTGCAGCTGCCAATTACTGTAGGAGGGAGAGAGAGAGAGTGGGATCATTCGGTCAATCGTGGCGTGACAGACTTAGGCAGGTAGTAATTCGGGCCCGCGGGAGCCTCTTCTCGGAGGCGTTTGTATGGAGATTCTCGGTCACTTTGATATGACCTTCCAATGGTGCGGGAATATGAACGGATTTCCAGAAAACTTGGCAGACTACAGGAACCCATCCTTCCATTCCTCCCACCGTCCGGTCACAACTGATGGAAGCTTCTTGGATGAGAAGCAAAACATCTTCTTCCTGAAGGAAAAACAGTCCCGTTTCCTTTTGAAAAAGCACCTCTGAGAGTTGTCAGAGGAAGATCTTGATCTTCTGAACACTTAAAATTAGTTCTTGAATGCAAACTTCGTGGACTCTGTGACTGCCATGTAGTTATTTTGACAATACCAAAAAGTTTGTTAATGCTTTCTGGGACCTTGTTCGACTTCCATATCTAGTTTATAATTTGGGGGTTCCTTTATATTGTCCAAATCTGCCCTGGATATCTTTTATGGATTATAACTTTGCAGATAATTTTGTGCCAAAATCTGATCTTTTCTTAACTAAGATCTTGCCTGATATTTGGTAAAGATAGAGCATTAATTATTGATACAAATGTATCTTACATTTTTATTCTGCCTTTATATTTATAAATAACTCAAAGTAGGGAACATACCTGACATTCCTTCCTATTTTCCCCACAGCAACTGTATGAGATTAATTTGGCTGAGAGAAAGTCATTGATCCAAAATCACCCAGCTAATTTTCATGCCTATCCCAGGACTAGAATTCAGTCTCCTTGCTTTCTAGCCTGGTGCATTAAATGATAGTGACTTTCAAGAGCTAAACTGATGCAAGGTCATTTTTATATGTAGTATTAATGTTACTAAAGTTTTACTGTTTTGTATAACTCATGATTTTATTTTTATTTTTCCTCTTTTATTTCTTTACTCTCTCGGCTCTGCTTTCAAATATATTTTAAAATAAACTAAGCTGCAAACCTGAAAAAAAGCAGTAGCTAGAGCTCAACCTACATAAGCATTCCAAATTTTGTTAAGTGAAGAAAAGGACAACTGTATTGAAACTGTTTAAGGCAGGCATGTCAAACTCCAAGAGCCATATTGTCACATTTGAGTTATGATGAGGGCCGCACTCTTTTCAATTGGGCTGCAGCAGCTGGGCTCAGCCTTGGCAACTCAGAGGGCGGCCTGTCTTGCTCTTGGGATGGTGGGATAAGCATAAAACACATGCCGCTGCTGGCGGCGCAGGTCAAGTTACAAGTGCCAGCCTCGCCCAACTAGCTCCTCTGGCCAGGCTAAGGAGTTGCTGTCACTCCAGGGGAGAGGCGTTTCTCTTGCAACTTGCCCAGTGAGTCTCAGAAACTTTTTTGCTTATTTGTTACATGTCTAGACTGCCTTTTCAACAGTGAACTCAGGTCAGTGTGTAGGATTCTCCTTCCTGTTTACTCAATTACTTAATTTTACTTATTGATTTAAAATATTTTACCCTGCCTTTCTGCTCAAGAAGGATCCAAGGTGGTGTGTAAAACATTGTCTGTGTGGGCCGCAAGTGCACTTGCAATGCCAGGCCGCATGTTTGACATGCCTGGTTTAAGGGATACACACTGCCTGGAAGAATAGCATTTTATGGATGCTCTGACAGCTTTTTCCCTAGTATCTACTGTTTATCACCCTTGACCCCCCCAAAAAAAGTAATGTAGAATAAATTCAGAATAGAGCTAGAAGAGACTTTTGAGGTCTTCTACTCCAACCCACTGTTCAAGCAGGACACCCTGTACCATTTCAGACAATTCTCTATGACTTTATTAAGTGTAGCTGAAGTTGTACAATTTAATCCACTTTGGTACTATTTTTATTTTTTAAAGTTATATCCCACATTTCTCTCTTGGATATGCAGATATTTAAGAAATCCTCCCTTACCAATCTAGTATTCATGTTGCAGAAATAAGTCAGAAGTGTGCAATGATCACTAAGCCATTCATTATCTTGGAAACCCTTTTCTCTGTGTTTCTGTTGGGAATGGAGCTATCCAAATGTTAGGTTGCAGATGTTTAAAAATCCCAGAGCCAGAGAAAACCCTATAACCATCCTAAATGATTAAGGTCACAAATTTTCTTTTAATGCCCAACTGTCCCGAGTCCCTTTGGGAGAGGGGGCGGTATATAAATTAAATTAATAAATAAAATAAATAAACACAGAGGCTGTTTGATCTTTTTGTTGTTTAGGTCTTTAGCACTTTAAAAAAATTAACTTTTATGCATATGTATGTCAATACTAATAAATTTTAGCCCAAAAAGTCACTGTGACAAAATTCCTTTGAAGTTAGATTTTCTGGTAGAGATAAAATAACCCATCATCCAAACTAAATTTTTAAAAGCCTTATTTCAAGTGAACTGTTACATCTCTTAATGAATTCATACAAACTGAAACTGGGTTGGTCTCCATCATAGCAAGTGCTAATAGGTAGGTTGTCAGGAATAGTTCTATTTTTAATTTTAAAAAAGCTTTACTAAAACGTCAACTTTTATTTATGCAATTATATTCAATGTAACTTTGAGGGTTTTGGCCTATGCCTGATTAGTTATATGCTAATGTATACTGTTGTTCTATACTGTCTTCCCCCCACAACCAAATTTTCAGCAAATAAAATGGTTATATATATTTTAATGTCTTTTTAATTTTATACCATCATGAATAATTTAGAAATGTTCCATTTTATTAAAACGTAAGAAAGGCAGAATTCACATAAGGAAGTAGGAATGGAACAAACCAAAATATGCAGAGGAAGCAAGATTGACAATTTAAAAATTGCAGCATTCTACTTTAAACCCTTTAAAAAACTGTTTAAAATTTGTACAGCATGTCAATACAATTCAGAAATTGGTGTCCTAAATCAAGATAAAATCCATTTCATGTATTTTTCCATAAAAATCAAAATATTGCAATATTAACCATTGTCTGCCACATAAAGATAAGATTAGTAACAATTTTGCCTAACAATATTGGTTTAGAAAATATATGCAACACCTGGGAGTGGAACATAAATCAGTGCTATTGCTCATTGAAAGAACAAGAAGTTTGGAACTTTATACAGTCATGCTACAAATTTCACACCTTTAAGAAATCACACTGGGAGTACATAACATGTTACAGTTCAGAACTGGTAGTAAAAACAAAAGCCCATATTATTTAATATCCCATACAATAAGAACATTGTTCCTTGTAAAACAGATATCACAAATCCATATTCATCACTTGACAATCCAACACTTCATGTTAGATCTGCATGTTTTGGCTCCTTAACTAGATACATCTTACGCCCATGGTCTAAGATACATTTTATGCCCATGGTGCTTAGACCAGAATAGGTATGTATATATCAATTATATTTTCCCTCAGTTGTACTATACTCACATATTATTAGACAAATAATTAATAGTCTTGTCACAGTTGATCTTACTATATACATGATTGGTGATTACATCTGAAAAGATCTGATCTTTACCTCCCTCAAGTTACTATAGAAAAATGATATGAAACCATGACCTCTTCTCTGAAATCTAAATAAGTTGTTCTTTTGTGAAGAAGGAAGAATCAATCACAAATACTCATTTTAGTGTATCAGAGAAGAGCTATCGTACACTATCGAAGCAGCTTGATATGGGAATAAGAAGCATATTAATGTACATGAAATGCTTGAACATTTTGAAGTTCTGTAAATTGCATGTATCTGATCATTTTTCATGTTTTCAGAAAAAAGCACCATCTCATATTAACATATATAATTCTCAACATTTTAGTATGTGTATAAGCTTTGCTGCTTTATGGAAAGATTATTTGTTTTGCATAATTGTATCACTGCTAAGAAAAGTGATATAAAAACTGCTGTTGAAAGTTTAAAGCAAAACTTCTCAGGAAAATGTTCATCTATTAGAACAGTAAAAACCACTAATTGCTGGAGTGTTTTCTACATTTTAGTAAATAATGTTATAAGGGCCACACACATGTATAATTTAAAACTAGATGCACTTTTGCAATCAGATACTAGGTATGTATCCAAATACCCAAAGTTTTATATACTTTGATTACTTTTAGTTGTAGAGAAGGGACAATAACATATAGTTGATTATCTAATGTAGCTTATTAAAAGCTTTAATCTAAGACGTTTTTGCAAGAGTAAAATGTATTCTCCAAGAAGTCCTGCAAAGGACAAGTCCTTGCTTATAGGCAAAGAACAATTTTAATAAAAGCAGAGCTTAGTTGCATAGAAGCCCTTACAGCCGATAATTATGATACCTCATAATGGATATCAAAGAAATTGCCTGGAAACAGGGATGGAGAGAAAAAGAATATAATATTTAATAAAAGGTATTGTTATAACGCTGTAGCAATGAATAGCTTTTAGGCTCTATAACAAATTATTTCAGGTAGAATGTTAATTGGTATTCAGTGCCATTGCAATAAAAATGCTCAACACAAATGGCCATAATATATACATAACTTTAATTGAACATGTTGATAAAATCAGAGACGATCTAAAACACCAAGGATATCCCTGCATTTTTAAGTCATTGCATGGAGTGGGGAAGATAAGAGAAACAATGGGTAAGAAGTTCATCATATATACTCATTAACTCCAGTTGTAAGTCTTCCTGGAAGAAGTTAATAAGAGCTAGTGACACTGTTTCAATGCAGCTTTGTTCTTAACTTTAGAAGACTGAAAGACTACCATTCTGCTTCATTATTTCCCATAGCCTAGTTATTTTTACACTCTCAGGATTTCTAGACAGTTGTTATAACAGATAGCTATCCAGTCCGGCTGGGTTGATGCCCACTGTACATTGTTAATTTCTCCTTCTGCTGTGTAAGCCAAGATTGGGTCCTCAATGGCACGAGGCATTTGCTGGATATCCCAAATGAGAGCTTGATGGTCATCCGCTGTCAAAGGTGAAATAAAGATTTAGTTAAATTTTCTTTGCAGATAATTTTTTTATCCATATATTCCAAAGTAGAGGGAAAAAGCCTTGAGAAGTCATGGGTGACATTACTATCAGATATGTGTGATAATATCTAGCTAATCTTGGAAAGTATTTTTGTTGTGGTTAGATATTTAAATATGTTTGCAAGATAAAATCATATTAAATTGCTTTGTAACACTTTGTTTTTATTTTGGAATAGTAAAAATAGGTATCATTAATTATATATGTTATTGTTGAGAGGTAATCTCTGAGCTTGCTTATTTCTTGCAGATGTTTCATTACTTTAACTACTGTAACATCATCAGTGCTAGTAAAGAGTGCTCTTTGCTGTCAGGTTATATTCTGATGACTTGCCTGACAGTGTTGGTGGGGGTGATCTTTGATTGGACTGTTTGCTGTTGACTTTTTTTGGCAGTTTCTTGATGGAGGTATTGTTTATTTGACTGTTGGTCTGATGTTAACCTTGGAGTTAATCTATGCTGATGTGGGTGCTGATTGCTGGTGGAGAGGTCTTTTTGTTCCTTTTTTGCATAGTCTATAGATGTTGTGAATGTCTAGGTGTCTATTGATGGCTGCTTTGTCAGGGTTCCAGACTTCTAGAAATTCCCTAGTGTTTTTGGACTTAGCTTGGTGTAGGATGATCACATTTACCCAATTGAAACTATGGTTAAATCTGTCTATATGTTGTGAAATTAAAGAATTTTCATCATGTTTCTGACTGCTAGTGGGTGTTCATGGATGTGTTCTGCAAGAAACTGCCATGAAGTTAGCAACAAACAGCCCAATCAAAGAAATTCTTAAGACCACCCCCACCAACACCGATAGGCAAGCCACTAGAATGTAAACTGACAGCAAACTGCACTTCTTACTAGCATTGATTATGTTACCTAATTTGGGTAATGAAATATCTTCGAGAAAACAAACAAGCTCAGAGAGCCTCAAGGACTCCTCATGTCAACCCTAAACTACAAATATTCTCCTTTATTAGTATGTTATTGTTGGTTTACAATGTAGTCCTTCTATCAGGACATTAACTAGCTTGCAGAGTATATGCTAGAGTAAAATGGTCTTTGGTTTTAGCCTTGGCATTTTGTCCAAAATATGTCAAAATTAATCATTATTTTCCTTATGTTATGAGGGAATAATGCATGCTGTGCAAGTATAAATAAGGCTGGTAAGATAATCCATATCCACACTATAATGCATTATATGAAAGTTCTGATAGCCAAAGCCACCACTGGAAGTGAAAATCAATATATAGGGACGCTTTTAATGATGCTCATGATATATGGAAGACTGCAAAGTAGAATATGAATAAATGGTAAAGAGCATTACTTAATGAAGTAAAGAAAAATATGTTGTATGCCTATAAAATTTAGCAAAAGGGAATGATACAAGGTCTGAAAAAAGGTGAATTATTTAGAGTTATAGTTATAAAAACAGCAATGGTTTGAAAACAGCAGTAGTGTAAGTGCTTATATGATTGCATTTTTATTTTTAGGATGTCTGGATTAGTTTAGTACAACACTTGTTTTGCAGCTGTTTTTCCTGGTACTCTTTTTAAGTTTGGATACCATTCCTATTTGTATGCAGATTGCGTGTTTATATAGACAGATTTTGCTTGACCAGAATGTTTAGTTTATGCTTTTCAGGTTGAAATTAGGTGGCTGATGCAGCTGGTATGTTCTGTTGAGCTGCCCGCTATCAGCCTCCCTTCCACAAAGACCCTTCAGGAGAAAGACCATATGGATAAGTGTGGGATCTATCAGAATGAGAGATGTAGACCATAAACATGATGCTTTTGGTGTGTCCCTGCATAATAGTTATAGTTCCTCCTGAACTTAATAGGAGTACTAAAACGGCAGGTTCACCTGTTTGTGATGATGATTTAACTGGGTAGGGAATTATGGTATGTGAAAAAGAAATTGTTTGAATAAGGAAAAGTTTGCATCAGGTGTTGCAAATCAGTCATGTGTGGTGACTAAAGTATCTAAAAAGAAGTCATCTGGTTAGTGATTCAAATGTAAGAGATGTGTAAGTAATTGAAGGTGATGTGGTATCTGCCTGGTGCTACTGCCAGAACAGAGAAGAGGTGCATTGTTAAGCTTATCAAGAATGCTAGTGATTGTGATGTAGTTGTGAATCTTGACATTTTTCTGCCCAGAAAAAATATGTTCTCTGTATAGAAATATTTCCAGAGTTTGGGCAGGAGCTTAGCAAGAGTCTTATTTTTTCAGAGGTTTTACCTGTATATAAGGAACAAGAGGGAAAAGATCAGTGTACAGTGAATTGAATGTGTGGCTAAAAGAGTGATGTTGGTCATGATGGTTGCAGTTGATCTGATGTAAAGTTGTATAAAAGAGATCTCAGGGGGAATTGAGCTCCTTAGCATTAAATTCAGAGATTTTCTAGATAAATTTGAAGGGTAGCATAAAGTGATGGGAGTCAGTGCTCAGTGCACATTAACAAAATCTGCCATCTTGAAGGCAACTAGTCTCTTTGTCAGGCACATTAGTAAAAGCAAAAGAAAGAGAATCACTTTGGTTCACAGCTAATGTATATAGGATAGTAAAGGAGAAAAAAAAGTAAACATATAGTGCATACAAGAATGGCACAAAAATAGCTGATAGAATGGTGTATAAAACCTACAGAAGGAAACCAACTAAGTTATTAGCACTGCTAAAGAGCAGAAAGAGGAAAATTGGGAGGCCTTCCCCCAAGATGGTATCACTCTTTTTCTCTTGCCAAATAGCTGATTTCACTGCCAAAGCTGGTTATTTGGCAGTTTTGCTTCCTATTTTCTGAAGAGACTGGGAAGGACCCCAGAAGATCTTTGGACAATTGGACCTACGGAAAAGAGAGGACCTTGAAGACTGAAATTCTCAATAAGGAACTATCAGAAGGTTGGGTCTGTTATCATCTTCTCTCTTCAGCTGTTTGTTTTTCCTAAGCATGTATGGGTTTTAAAGGTTTATTATCTTTTCATTTATGACAAGTTGAGTGTTCATCTACTTTATAATGCCTTGCTGGATTTTTACAACTTCTTCTTTTCTTGTTTTTTTCACTGTTTACTATTGAACTCCAAACTCCTTTCATTTTTACTGTAATGAAGTCCTTGATAAAAATACTTTCCCTGACACTAAAAGTCACTTGACTGGATTTACATTTATACAGGACTATATTACAAATTTTGTTCTTTCTAGCTCTTTAAAAAAATTCTGAACTTTTATTTTTTAACTTTTTATGGGAAAATTCCCTTTTTAAAAATCATTTCTGATTTTGGGAAAATGTAAATAAAAAATTTGATAAGTCAGTAACAACGTTAAACTATACACACAGGACAATATCCAAAGCAGAAAATTACAGTTGGACTTGATTAGAAATTTGATGAATTTGAATTTGATCTGTTGCTTCAGAAGTGAAGAAGAAATACTTAGTTTGAAAATTATAGATCTGTAAGAAAAGACTGAAAGGAATATTAATGCAAGTAACATGAATAAGAGGCAATGGAATTGATGATTGGTGGGTTAGACTTTCTAGACAAGATGAATGCTGTTTTAAGAAGAATTTTTCAACAACGGATGCTGAAGAGATTTTTATAATAGAGACTTATGAAATTTGGAAATGAGAGGCTCAGTCCAAAGTCCTGTTTTATTCAATGTGTTGTAAGTGACAAAAAAGGATTTGGGTTTTTTTTGCCGCTCACACAAAGATATAACAGTTGTTGTTGTTGGGGGTATTCATGATATGGAAAACAATTTGGCATTGTTGCAAAAATTGGTACAAAATATGGAAACTACGGTTCCATGGTTCTAAATGTAAGATAATATACCTGGAGGAAAAGAATCCTCTAGCTTATTTGGGGGTACAGTGTTAAACAGAAAAACAAAGAAAAGGATTTAAATATGCTCATCAGATGACTGAAAAATGAGTAAACAGTGTGGCCAGGCAGCTTTGAAGGCAAAAACAAAAACAAAACCCGAACAACCCTGGGATGCATCTCTAGAGGGATCACCAGCAGAATAAAGGAGGATAATCTCGCTATATAGGATTCTATATAGGATCTCACTATATAGGATTCTAGTGAGATCCCATTTGGAATATCCCATTTGGAATAAAAGTGGAGACTTCATTTTTAAGAAGATATTGATAAGATTGAGTGAGTCCAAAAATGGGCAATAAAAATTAAGGATATGAATAAGATTCTAGAAGGCAGTATTTTCAATGTTAAGAAAAAATAAACAAAAAAAACCATGCATAACCTCAAATTGAAGAGGAGGGAAGTTAAAAAAACATTAGAAAGCATTACTTCACAGAAGAGTAGTTGAAGCTTGGAACCAATTTTCAGTGGAAATATTGGGTCAGTCATCAGTTACTAAGTTTAAACATGCTTAGGATAAAAACACGTTTATCATGCTACAAAAATGAAAAATAAAATTAAATAAAATAAGACTAACACAACAATTTAAAAATAATAAATTAATTAAAAAGAAAGCAAAAAAACCCCCAAAGGACAGACTCAATTAATTAATGGGTCTTTTTCTGCCATCAGTTTTCTATGTTTCTGTTTCTTACTGAAAATTGACAATTCGGGGACTCAGGATTAATGAGAAAAGGGCCTGAGAATATCTGCTTTGGAAAAGTTCTTTTGGTTCAAATATATATACCATGTGCACAATTATTAGACAAATGACTATTTTGGCCATATCATTTTAATGCATATTTTCCACCTCCAAGCTGTACATATTTGAATTCTTAATGGATATAAGCATACCAGGTGATGTGTATTTGTGTAATGAGGGAGGTTATGGCCTAAGGAGATAAACACCCTATATCAAGGTGTGCATAATTATTAGGCAGCTTCTTCTCCTCAGGCAAAATGAACCAAAAAAAGAGATTTAACTGACCCTGAAAGTCAAACATTGTAAAAAGCCTTTCAGAGGGATGCAAAATTGCTAGATATTGGGGTATGATCACAGAACCATCAAACGTTTTGTTGCAAATAGTTATCAGGGTCACAAGAAAAATGTTGAGAAATAAAGATGCACATTAACAGTGGTGGTAGTCAGCCTGGTTGCACCGGTTTTAGTGAACAGATAGCAGCGACGTTTGTTCCCCCCCTCCCGCGCCCCTGCCCTATATCCCCTTCTTTTTTCTTTCTTGCTCATCTGAATCACACAGAATAGCTGTTTTGCGTGCCTCTGCAGCCTTCCTGCTCACCCAGGCTGCCTCTGGTAAGGAAAAACTTGCAATTTAGAAGCTGCGTGACAGCATGGATGGCGTGCATGCACACACAGAACCTCTAGTAAAACCAGTTGGATCTCACCACTGTACATTAATTGCCCAAGATTTGAGAAGAATCAGACATGAAGCTACCAGGAACCCATTATCCTCCCGTGCTGACATATTTCAGGAATGCCCAGAAATACAAGGTATTCAGTGCTCAAAGACATGGCCAAGGTACGGAAGGCTGAAACCAACCACCACTGAACAAGACATGTAAGTTGAAATGGCAAGACTGGGCCAAGAAATATCTGAAGACAGATTTTTCAAAGGTTTTATGTATTGATGAGATGAGAGTGACTCGTGATGGACAAAGATGGATGGGCCCGTGGCTGGATCAGTAATGGGTAAGAGCTTCAGTTCAACTCAGACTCCAGCAAGGTAGAGGTGGGATATTGGTATGGACTGGTATTATTAAAGATGAGCTAACTGGACCTTTTCAGGATGAAGATGGACTCAAATCAACTCCCAAACCTACTGCCATTTTTAGAAGACCTTCAAGCAATGGTGCATCTTTCAGGAAAAGGAAGTGCATCTTTCAAGAAGACCATGATTTTATGCAGGACTATGTTCCACTGCATGCATCAAAGTATTCCACTACATTGCTAGCCAGTAAAGGCCTGAAAGATGAAAGAATAATGACATGGCCCCCTTCCTCATTTGACCTAAACCCTATTGAGAACTCGCAAAGAAAAACAGTACACCTCTCTGAACGGTGTCTGGGAGACTCTGGTTGCTGCTGCATAAAAAGTTGCTTGTTAACAGATCAAGAAACTGAGAGACTCCATGAATGGAAGGCTTATGACTGTCACTGAAAAGAAGGGTGGCTATATTAATCACTGTTTTTGTGTGTGTGAACTGTCAGAAAGGGTGTTGGTCCTACCTGATACACTCCTTCTCGTTGTGATGAGCATAGAATCCAATGATTGGGCGATCTCCCCTCTGATATCATAGTTGAGTCAACCAATGAAATTGCCTTGTTGAACTGAGTAGACCCCAGTTTCTTTGGCGAAAATAACTTGATTGATGTCTGGAGCTCCTGTAAAGACAAAACTCTGGCCTCCCTAGCAATACATCCTAACTGGAACATAATGAGAGGATTTTGGATTCTATGCTCATCACAATGAGAAGGAGCGTATCAGGTAGGACCAACGCCCCTTCTCTGTTGTGGATGAGCATAGAATCCAATGATTGGGACGTACTAAAGCTAAACAGTCCCAAGATGGGATCATTCCATTAATTTAATGGTCTTCCGCTAACTGAACTTGCTGCAGAAAGCTGCGGCCAAGTGCAGCATCAGAAGAAGCAAAAGCATCTAAACGATAATGCCGAATAAAAGGGTAAAGCGAGGACCAGCTGGCTGCTTTGCATATCTCTTCTAAAGAGGACTGTGTAGACCAGGCAGCGGAGGTAGAGGCACTCTTGGAGTGCACTGTAATGCGACTTAGGACTGGCAAGCATTGGGCTTCATACGTGGTAGCTATGCACGCCCTGATCCATCTTTCTATGACAGAGGAGGAAGCTCTGGACCCTAGGGAACCTGGTTGAAAACTTATGAATAAAGCTTCCGTTCGCCTAAAGGCGGAAGTCCTTTTTAAATATATGTGGAGCGCTCTGCGGATGTCTAGAGTATGCCACTCTTTCTCTCTAGGGTGTGATGGATGGGGACAGAAAAGTGGAAGAATCAATTCCTGTGATCCATGGAAGCTAGTATTTACCTTGGGCAAAAAGGTTGGGTCTAATCTGAGTACAACCCGATTGGGATGGAAGATACATAGATCCTCCCGCACTGAGAGTGCCGCCAATTCTAAAATCCAGCGACCTGAAGTGAGCCATAAGGAAGGATACCTTAGGAGAGAGAAGGCGTAATGAAGACATGCACAGATGTTCAAAGGGACCCATTGTGAGGGTTTTAAGAACCTTAACTACGGTAAATCCCAAGTGAGATATCTATGTATGACGGGTGGTTTGCTATTGATAGCTCCCCTTAAAAAACTCCTAATGGTTTGATTGTGAGCGAGACACTTCCCTTTCCCTGTATGCAATACATTAGACAGAGCAGCCACTTGTCTACGTAAAGTGTTGGGAGATAAGCCCTTCTCCAAACCATACTGTAAAAAACCCAGGACTTGAGGAATAGAAGAAAGTGGAAGAGTGATATGAGAGTTGATACACCATTTGGAAAAGGTGATCCATGTGGTGTCATAAGTTTGATTAGTGGAAGTTCGTCTGGATGCTTGGATGGTCTGGATGACTGCTTCCGATATATTGGCGCTTCTCAAGGCCTACCACTCAATCTCCAGGTGGTTTACTGGAACCATCCTGGGTCGGAATAAATTATTGACCCCTGCTGGAGAGAGAGATGCTGGAGAGGAAGACGCCAGTGATGGGCCACTGATAGCGCTATTAGGTTCACGAACCACAGATGTCTCAGCCAGAATGGGGCCAAGAGGATGGCTTCTGCTTGCTCCTCCAGAATTTACTGAATTAGAGCAGGTATTAGTGGCAGGGGAGGGAAGGCATAAAGAAAGCCTGGGGGTCAAGGACTGTGAAGAGCACCTGTCCCCTCTGCCAGGTGGCAAAAGTAGCGGGAGAAGAATCGTGGTACTTGGTTGTTGGAGGGAGATGCAAATAAGCCCACAACCAGTAGACCGAAGCGAGTTGTCAGCTCCCTGAAAAATGAGGGGTTGATCTCCACTCCGTGTGATCTATCTGTGAACAGCTCAACCAGTCTGCTTGAATATTCTTGATGCCGGAGATGTGTTGAGCCCAAATAGAAATCAGATGGGTCTCCGCCCAGCGACAAAGAGTCCAAGACTCTGCCATGAGAGAACATGATTGTGTGCCACCCTGCCTGTTGACGTGGGTTTTGGCTGCCACGTTGTCGATGAGCACCAAGATATCCTTCCCTCAAACGATCTCTGCAAAGGTGAGAAGTGCCAAATGAATGGCTCTAAACTCTAGCCAATTGATGCTATGTGACCTTTCAGCAGAAGACCACTGACCATGTGCTATTAGCGAGCCCGAATGACCCCCCCAGCCTAATAAGCTGGCATCTGTGGTGATAACAACTGTGGTTTGAGGATGGAAGGAACTGCCCTTAAGCAGAGCAGATGACTGCCACCACTGTAGTGAATGCAGGACCTCAGCTGGGAGACAGACTCTGGAACAAGGTTTACTGTGACCTTCTCTTTGAGCTAGAAGCAGGAACCACTGAACCGGGCACAGGTGTATCCTGGACCAAGGGATAATGTCTATAAGGGATATATACTTGCCTAACAACTGTGACAATTGTGCAAGGGACACTGTGGACTGCTGCTAGACTTGAGCTGACAATTCCCGAATACTGTCTATTCTATCCCCAGAGAGGAAGACATGACAATCTGTGGTGTCAATAATGGAACCTAGATGCTTTAAACGATTAGTAGGTGTTTAGTGGCTCTTGGAGACATTAACTAGAAAACCATTTGTAATATATTTCAAATGTAATATGGACATCCTCCAAGGTCTGAGAATAGGAACTAGACTGTATAAGGATGTCATCTAAGTAAGCCTGCCAGAATCTTAGTGAAGACCCTGGGAGCCGAGAATAGGCCAAAGGGAAGAGCAGCATATTGGAAATGACTGCCCTGGTAGAAAAAACGAAGGAATCTCCTATGAGCAGGGATAATAGGAATGTGGAGATATGCCTCAGACAAGTCATAGAAGCCAAGAAGTCGCCCTTCCTGATACAGCCCAAAATGGATTTAAGAGAATGCTTTTTAAAACGCCTGTATTCAATGTATACATTGAGTCTCTTAAGGTCAAGAATTGTTTTCCACCCACCCAAGGATTTGGGTACCAGGAACACTCTGGAATAGAAACCTGATCCTCTCTGGAGAATGGGGGCAGTCTCTATGGCCCTGATATCTAACAAGTGCCTGCCTGAGAGATCTTTTAGAAGGAGAGCGGCTGACAGGACATTTGATGAAACGCCTCGGGGGAACGGAGAGAAATTTAAGAGCTAGTCCATCTCTGATGGCACTGAGGACCCACCTGTCTGAAACAATCTCCCCCCACCGATCTGCAAACAAATGCAGTTTCTCGCCAATGAGGGCGCTGGAGGAGGGTGACATCCAGTGTTTTGAAAGGGATGCCTATTTTGAGGAGGGGGCCTGTACCTATCTCTGTAAAGATCCTGAGGACGATCAGGGCGACATCCAAAGACCTCTGTTGTGGAGCAGGTGCTGACTGAGAAGATCTGAAGGAAGCAGGCTGTTGGAAAGGAGAAAATCTGTGACCAGACCTTTTTGTCTGGGAGGGCAAAATCTTTCACTTTTCCTTTGACTCAATTAATTGGGGGTCAATGGCCTCCCCGAAAAGTCAGTTACTTTGAAGTGGGGCTGAAGTGAGCCTCTACTTGGCTTTGGCATCTGCCTGCCAGTGTCTGAGCCAAAGGAGTCTTCTAGAAGTGGAAGAAGAACATATGGCCTGGGATGCAAATCTAATGGAACCACATGTGGCATCAGAACAAAACTGCGTGGCAGCTATGATCTTATTTATGTCCTGTTGTAGTCTAGTGTCATCAGCTGGAAGTCTGTCCTGTAACTGGCGTAGCCAAATCAAGGTGGTGCGACTAAAAAAAGTAGCTGCTGAAGAAGCTCAAATAGACCGTGCAACAGATTGAAAGGATTGTTGAAAAATCATCTCAGCTCTCCGATTCTCCGGCTTAAGTATTTCAGCGGGATCCCCAGATGTCAAAGAGGGGGATACTAAAGATGCCACAGAGTCCTCCATTGAGGGAGTTGCAGGATGTCAGACAGATCACGATTAGGTTGGTAATATCTCCTATCAGTGGTGGTAGGGGAGATTTGATTCCCAGGCTTAAGCCACTGCTTCTTAATACAATCTATCACAACTTGAGGAGTAGATACCTCATCGTTGTGAGATACAGGTGTGGCAAACAAGGGATTCTTGGGGCGCTGAGATGAAGCAGCAAACACTGTGGAGGATGGAGGAGCCTGTAAATCAACTGTTGCCCTGGCTTTTATACCAAGGAACAGAATAGGCCAGGGGAAAATAAGCCTGGTGTAGAAGAATTATTGGGTAGGGGATTCTCATCATCTGACAGATTCACTCCCCTTGTTTGTCCCTCTTCCAAGCCAAGTCCCAGCTCTGATTTGAAGAGCCTTGGGACCTTGTCTGCCAAAGATCAATGTCTGTTTTTTCCCAGGCAAATTGAGAAGCCGGAAGGGCAGGCTGAAGAGCTGATGCCCCTTGAAATTGCTGAAGTCCCATAAATCCTTGTGTGACTGTGGAGACTGGGGAAGATTTCAATTCCGTTACAACATTCAAAAAAATCTTCCCTGCCACGCAACCCCGCAGCAATGGGTGTAAAGGAGGCAGAAGCCACAGAAGGTCGAGAGGGGGAAAGTGAAACCTCTCGTGATGGCCCTGGTGATAAACCAGGTTGTGCATGCTCCAAATGGGGTTTGGGCATGGAAGAGGAGGCAGCAGGATCCTTATGGGAAGTAGAGCATCTGTTCTCTGCCTTTTTAAATTCCCTTTCCAATGCCTTCTATCACCTGGAGGCAACCTTTTCCTCGGACCTAGAAGCAGTCCTGTGAAGAGCCTTGTTGTTAATTTTGGTGAATAAGGCTCTAGAAGATTTACTGGGTACACCCTGTACAGATTTAGTAGAAAGTGTGGGTGGGACAAGTTTGGAGGTTCCTCCTCCTTAATTGCCCCCTGGGGCTGTGGAGTATCTCCCATAATTCTGGGATAAATAGACAAATTCTAAATTTTGGGGGGAAAAAACTATAGTTCAATTTTTTTTCTCTTAATTTGCTGAGGCAGAACAATTATTGCAAGCGAGACTGGAAATCTGCCTAGTAACAGAAAAACAGAATGGCTGTAAGTGTAAATCTATCCAGGAGAGGGAGCCCTGAGCTAAGCCAACAGTGACTGGAAATCTGCCTAGCAACAGCAGGCTGTCTGGTTGTCAGGCTAATTGGCTGTCTGCAGAGGAATTTTTCTGACAGAAAATAAGAGGGAATAAAAGTTTTTGCTTGAAAAGAAGCCTCAGAATCAGTGGTAGGAACCAATTTCTTCTGTTCTTCTGCCTCAGAAGTTGCCAACACTCACAAATACACAGGAGAGGCAGTCCTGAAGAGAGGGAATGCGAGAGGAAAAAATAATTTCTCCTTACTCTGCCCCCCCCCCCCGCCCCAGCAGCTTCACGCTTTTCATAGGCCGCTTTCAGAGTTGAGGAGAATGTCAGGGCTGTTAAGCCCACAGCTTTGTAAATCGCTCCCCTGGGGAAAGGAGGTTGTCATATCGATCCACCTGATCTTCACTGAAGGGAGAAAGCAGGCAATCAGGGGAAATAGGCTGTTTGAGGTTGAAAAGCCTCTTCAGCCAGCTGCTTGCCACCAATCTTTGCCCTTTCCACCAATCTTTGCCCAAACTACCAGCCGGTAGTTCTGGGAGGTAAAGGAGAGGCAGAGCTGGTCTCCTGGTGGCCAGAAGGGACATGCCTGAAAGCATGAAGGCAGAGAGAGAGAGAGAGAGAGAGAAGAAAGACTTGTCCTCAGGGGATTTCGAGCCATCCATCCAATAGAGGAAAATCCCTACGGTTTTTCAAAGAAGGCAAGGCTGAAACTGTCAGCCGAAACCCAACTGAGCTGCGATTGCCTCCCCCTCGCAGGGGAAAAATACACGATCAGTGGCCTCCCTGAAGTTTTTTAAAATTAAATTTTCCTTTCTACCTTGAAGATTGAGTATAGAATCCAATGATCTTTAAATGAGCTCCAGAAAATAATGTCCAGCTCAGAAGTTGAGTCAAAGAAACAGAACAACTCAGTTCAACAAGGCAATTTCATTGGTTGACTCAACTCTGAGATCAGAGGGGAGATCACCCAATCACTGGATTCTATGCTCATCCACAACAGAGAAATGCTTATTTGTATCTTTTGTTGTTTATTATTCTCATTTTAACTAATAGAAAATAAATGAGATGGGCAAATTTTCATTTAGTTGCATAATTCTGCACACTAATAGTTGCCCAATAATTGTGCACACATAGATATTCTGCTAAGAAAGCCAAAAGCTCACTTTTACTTTCTTAAATGTTCAGGTTTGAGATTTATTAATATTTTGGATTGATCGAGAGCACTGTAGTTGTTCAATGAAAATAATCCTCCAAAATATAACTTGCCTAATAATTGTGCAGAGTGTATATTTAAAGTCTTATTAGGTTTTGAATCTCTTAATAATTTAATTATTAATTCTATATTGTAGAATGCATTAGTTTGATTTCATTAAGTTTTTTGTTTGCTGATAACATTAATTTTAGGATTTATGAGTTATAATCTCCAAAATCTCAAGGGTAGCAGATTAATTCCTCCTGTCACAATATAATTAACTTGGTAATATAAATGCTAAAATAATTTAAAATTTAGCATTTGATTACATATCTTTTATTGTTTAATAAGTAACTTTTGCTTGCTATTGAAAAAATGCATATATTTACTTTTTAAGGGCTACAAGTAATCTGCCAATTGTTTCTCCTAGTGCCTTCCAAAGTCAGATATTTAGACTGTAAAGTACTAAGAATTCTGTTTCAGAACATTAGTTTGAATTTATTTATATGTCATTATATTTAATAAACTAAAAGATTTAAACTTGCAGATATATCATGGGATCTTTGCTAAGAATATATCCCTCATTAATTTTAATATTATAATGAGGAATCCTTAGAAAATGCAGTTAGTTCTGCCCTCAGAATGTGCATGGCCTTTTGTAAATGCCTTGTGCATTGTCTTGTCAGGTCTTTAACAAGTTGTTGTAGGCTCAGATCCAGACTTCCATAGCACTCCAACTATGGTTCCTATCCAGTATTTGTCTAGCCAAAATTAATATTCTGAATTAACCATGATGTAATCGAACACCCTGGTATAGGTAGGAATAACCATTTGATTTTACTTTTATTCAGATTAATAATGCCATCCTGATTATTTTTTTCATTCTTGTCATTGTTTTAAATGAGAAGAATGGAATGGAAATTTTTGTCTCAATTTTGGTTTTAAGTTGAGGACTATGCAGATATGGCTGACTTATGGGGTCACTATATAGTTTGTTTAATTTATAAATAAAGACTACATCTGGGCCGGATTACTGGAAGAATATCATTAGTACTCCTTTATGTAAAAGAAAAGATCAAGCATGAATGCCATCTATAAAGGAATTAATTTGTTGAGTGTATCCTGGGAATGAATTGATTAAATTCTGACTGTAAAAATATAAGAGATTATAATAACCCAAAATTAGGAAGTATAGGTGCAATTATGCCAGATACAGGATATGCACTTTTGCTTTTCACTGGGTCACTAAGTAGTACAGGGATATCAGGAAGGAAGTATATTTATACATTAATTTAGAAAATTTTATGATAAAATGAACAACTTTAAATTATACTATATCTTTGCATAAATATGAAGGTTGATTACTGAATAAGAAAGAATTTTATATTATAACAGTAATGCCTACAAAATAATAAATGGAATGCGTAGGTTCCCATTGTAGGATCTGTGATTTATCTTTAGTATTAAATCCATAAGGAGTGTTGTGTTGATGTTGGGGGTACATTAGGGATGTGAACATAGACTTCTGCTTGTCAATCATGCTTGCAAGTTTGTGAACTTTTTAGCATTTTCAATATTTCTGCATATATTATTTAAAAAGTGATACATTCTCCACACAGGTCCTAAAACCCGATAAAGAAAACTCAATTAAACAAACAAAGTAAAAAGTTGCATATTCTTGCGTGGCAAAACTATGTAAATTTGTAGGATTATCAGTCCATTTGAAGCAGAAAGTAGAGTCAGATGTTTCAGTCAATGAGAATAAGCTGTAAAAGTGGGAGGTCATACCTTATTTAAACAACAGAATTCTGGGTATATACATTAGTCTGATAATCACAATACAGGTATGTGGAAATATAACATGACTTGAACATTTCTGTAGACCTCTAAAGAGTTGTTGATGTTTATCAGGGTGGAAAAGCTTACAGAGTTTGGATTTTATTAGTTTATGGTCAAGCATATTGGGTGCAAATGGAGGCGATTCAACACCACTTATACTTCCCAGGACAGGTTGACCAACCAAGGTCATACCAAGAGCAAAATATATAATATTCTCTCTGTGTGTGTGTCTCAAAAAACCCATTAACTAACCCAATAGTTAATGTCAATATTCATGACACTACCATCAGGAGAATACTGAACAACAATGATATGTATGATAGATTGGAATTTTTTTTCAAATTCTTCCCTTATTTTTATAATTAATTCAAGGGAGCAAATGTACCCAATCATATTTACTCCTACTTTCCTTACAACAACCCTATGATTGAGAATGATTATCACAAGTTTATTGAGCTAGTTTTCTAAGATGGGACTAAAACTAATATCCTACTTTTTAGCCTGGTGCCTTAAGTTTGCAAGTTGCAAAGAGAAGACTAGTACTCTCCAAAAAGTACATTGTTGACTGTCTTGTGAAAGATCACATGGATAAATCAGGTGGTTACTGAAAGAATGTGGAAGATCATAATAGAACTTTGATGCCTGAATGAAAAATGTTATGTTTGATGAAAGAAAAAACACTGACTTCCAGCATAAGAAGCTGGCCTGGTGCTGGCAGTAGCACAGTTTGCCACTGTATCTGAACCAGGATAGCTTGCCATAATTGATGGAAATATGAATATTGAATTGTACCAGCAAATTCTATGGAAAAATGTCAAGGTATCAGTCTGTGAACTGAAGCTCAAAGGAATGTGGGTGCTGCAGCAAGACTATCTACAGCATGTAAGTTGTACAATGAAGAACAATGGTTTAAGGAGAAGAAAGTTAATGCATTAACTTTCAGGTCAAAGCCTGACCATAATCCTATAAAAATGTTGTTGAAACACTTGAAGCAGGAGGTTCATGTGACTTAAGTCCACCAACATCTCTAAGTTGAAGCTGTTCTATAAGGAGAAAAAAAAGCTAACATTCTTTCAAGCCAATGTGCAGGGCTAATCAACTGACTGGCTGAGAATCCAAACCATTTGCAGCAAATGTAGGTTAGATAGTAAGATGCAATGAGAATTATAGAACTGAAAATCAATGAACTAAGGACTATGTTGTGTTTGACAAAGTAAAATAAAATTGATAATTGTATTTATATATAAATGATGAGCTTTAGAGCAAATATATGCAGGTACACATCTTAATATAATATTTACTAAACAAAGAAAAATAGAAAAATATTAAGATATTAAAATGCCACTAGAAAACTAATAAAGAGTGTGTAGTCTCCTGCAAGGGATTATGAAAGAATAAAACTGCTTGTATATAAAAGCATCTTCAACCCCTACTATTATATAGAAGTAAACCATGTACATCAGAAGAAACATAAGAGTAAGTTGAATGTAGTGGAAATAGTGTATTTAAAAACTGTGTGTAAAACAAGAGAGGATGAAGAATTAGTGAGTGCTGAATGCATGTGAGCTGACTATAAATCTAAGTACAAAAGAAGTAAGTTAAGATGATTCAATCATACAAAGAAAATGAACTAGCAGTCATGGTGTTGCAGTAGTTAGAATACAATATTGCAAGTTTACTCTGTTACAGCCAGAAGTTCGATCCTGACTGGCTCAAGATTGATTCAACCTTCCATCCTTTCGAAGTCAGTAAAATGAGGACCAAGATTGTTGGGGTCAATATGCTGACATTCATAAATTGCTCAGAAAGTACTTTAAAGCATTATGGAGCATATCTAAGTCTTGCAATAGCAATTGCTATTTTCAAAAACAGTATCTCAAAAAAGAGTGACTAGATCAAGGCAAAGGTAAAAACCAAGAAAGCTGTGACTGAGTGGAGTTAATGATTCACAAAAACAGAGATGATTTAAGAAAAGCAATCCACAATAAGAGTAAGTATGTGGAGGAAGTAAGGAGTTTTGCCAGAATAATTTTGCTGATGCCAATGAAATGGCATCAATAAAATTATAGTTAGATATATTTCCTTTTTGTCTTACCTCATGCCTTTTATTTCTTTGGTGTATTATTTATTAGCCTTCAAATTATATACAAGAATGTAAATACTGCAATCCTATGTTCACATATTTGAAAATGATAGTAAATCCCAATCACTTCTTAAATGCCCAAATAAAAGAGGGGAGGAATACAAATAATCCATCTTTACCTGCTGTACAGATATGGCAAGAAGAATGTGGTGCCCAAGCAATACCATTTACACATGCTCGATGATTGTTCAGCCTGGCAACTGGTGTACAAGGAACTCTGACATCTAGAATCACCACCTTAGAGGGAAAAATAATTCTAAACATTAATTCTAAATAAATTATTTTAGATTATTTTTATCCTTGCATTGCCCAGTCTTTTATGTGCTCAGAGCATTCACGCTGCAAACCAGCTGTCAAGTCAACATATTTATTTCAAGTGATGGAAGAATGTATTTGTTCTAATAATGAATATAAACGTGTTACAGTATCTCCAGATTATACTTTTTGCAAAGAAGTCTCAACAACAAATCACAATACAAAATGCTAGAAGTGCTGCTCATTACAATTCACAATTCACATATTAGACTATCAGTATAATTTATTTCTTTAAAATGATAACCCCACACAAGTAATTCATTATTTGTAAAAATGAGTTCTGCTTATAGAAATATTACAGCAACCAAAGACAGGTTAATTCAACTCACCAAACCATTGTAAGGATTTCCATTTCATTATACTATGATAGTATCTTCTAATTAACATATTCATCTACCTGACTGTTTTGCTTCATGGAACTATATGCCAGTAAGAAAATTTTCAGTAATCCATGTAGCAAAAACTGTAGTCCTATTGCTTTCACCATCTAGTTGGAAAGCAGAGTTTACAATATTCACTATATACTCAAACGAAGTGTACTAGGCGTTCTCACAGAACAGTGTCTCACCTCCATACCATCCATTGCCATTGTTGCAAGGTAATTAGGATCTTGTTTATTCCAGCAAAGGCGAAGCAAAGGATGGTGCTGAGGATCCTCATAGATAATAGTGCTATGTTCCAAGTGCCTTAGGTCAAACATCCTCACTGAGCCATCAGCACCAACAGAAGCAAACATGTCTCTCCCACCTCCTGCACGGCTGAATGCAATATCATAAACCTGTTCAGATACCAACAGCAAAAGGTGATAAAACATGATGCTTCCCACACTAAGGATTCCTGTGCCATTTCCCACACTAAGGATTCCTGTGTCATTTTTCATGCAAAAGCAGGAGTAAAGAAGGTATGTCCAATAAGTTATTTGCTTTAGCCTAAGAAAGGACAATGCTTACCACAAAATAGGACTTTAGGCATAACACTCTCTCCTTCTGAGCAGAATGTTTCTTTTGCAAAATATTTTACTTTGTTGCATTGATTCCCCATTATCAATGAATTACTAAAAGGAAAATAAATGCATTACTAATTGCAGGAACACAACCCACCTTGGCTCCTAGATGGCTATTTCCAATGTATGTATTGGATTTTTAAAAACTTTTAGTAACTGCACATGTTTACAGAAAAAGAAAAATAATACACCATCACCTCTTTGTCATGGGCAATCAACTGAGTCTTGACATGGCCAGACACTAAATTCACTCTTCCCAAGACCTGACCAGTTTCCAAACCCCAAATAGTACAAGTTGTGTCAATGCTAGAAGTACCTGGCATAGTTTAAGAGGAAAGAAAAAAAAACATATATTAGAACTGTTTTTTTCTTAAAAGCAATACAAATATGGGTCATTACATAAAATTTCTAATCCTAGACCTGAAGAAAGTGAACCTCTACCTCCTTCATTTACAAAAGCAACCTCAATGTATGTTACTCTTTTGTAAAATAGTACTGTAATCCTCGGATCCTTCATGGTAGTCAAAACATTTAAATCAAATTATCAGGTTTTTTTAAAAAATAAAATGTATTTTTCTATACTGTGATTAATCAATATTCTATTTAATACTACAGGACTACGATCACCTATATGATCAAAATATTTGACCTGAACTAATATGCATTGATAAAAGTAAAATTTAATTGACAATGATCTATAACAGAATAAAATTACGTATATTCATTTTATGCATCAATGCAATTTGCTAGTATAAACTTCAATTTTTAAAGACCTAGTGAGAATTCAAATAAAATGGGAGAAAAGGTATAAGACTAAGAAGGTCCTTGTTCCTTGGCTATTAAAGCAATTAATTGCAATTATAAAAGCAGACCACCAAAATCACAAACCATTTTTCTGCTTAATATTTGACAATTTAAAAAGCTGGTACTTAATTATTTTGTTTGACTAGCTGATAATTGTATCAACAAAGAATTGCCAAAAGAAGAGTAGTTAGAATAAATTGCTCAGTGTTTTCAGGTCTCTTTATTGGATAATGTAATTTTAAAAAGGCTAATAGTAAAAGATACAGACATCTGCACAGGACAGATTAACCAATCTGCCATAACTAAATCAAGTACATATAGTCCTTTACTGTTTGTTCAGTGATCATTTGAAATTAGGACAGCATTGAACAAAGGATCATACAAAAGTTTCTGAAGTTCCTTCCTGCTGCAGTCTTAAAATCTAAAATATAGTTATGTAACAAAAATTCAGATGTTTGACCGCATGCCCATTCTTACCACCACAATAGTGCTGCAAATGGCTGCTGCCATGTGCTAAAAGGTCTGAGATGGCTAAGCCCACCCTTGTGCAGTCCTCCCATCCATCCCCTACTCCCAGATATCCTGGACCTTATCGCTGCCCAACTGCATTAAGTCTACTTACCTTCCCTTTCCATGCAGATGCTGACAAGTGCCCCCAGCTGGTATGAAGGACAGTTATTGTAGAAAGCTAGGCAATGTGGTATTTCCAAAGAAAATCTTAGAAGTAATGTTAGAACATTACAATGGCTGGCAATCATCTCACAATGTACCGAGGCTCTTTTTATGTCAGGGAACATCATAAGATGAACACCAGCCTTTGCAATGTTTCTGAAGACTAGAAAGAGCTTCAAAAACATCATAAAGGCTGACTGATGCTCATCTGGTGATATTTCAAAGGTAGAAAAAGTCTCAAACATCACATTAGCTAGATTTCTATAGCACCTGCACTCTGCATCCGCTGAGCACATTTGTCAGTAGCTGCACAGAAAGGGAAAATAAATGGACTAGCAAGTTTTAAGCAAGGAGAATGTCCAAGACTTCTGGAAGAGGTGGGGGGGGGGGGAGATCCATACATTGATGGGCCTCGCTTTTCAAAGTCTCCCAGTCCAACAGTTTCTACATGCCAGTGTATGCTGGGTTTCCACCACATTCTGAATTATCCCCGTGCAACAATGAACCATATGATCATTTAACTATGGCAGTGGTGGGAGCTAGGATGGGGATCATTCAGCAAGTTGTGCCTCTCTTAATGATCATAACAAGTTACAATACAAATTCTAGGCTCAATTGTAATTATAAGTTGAAGACTATCTATAGTGAACCTCTGTTTTTATTTCATTATTTTATTTATTATTATTTATTTTATTAAATTTATATACCACCTCTCTCCCAAATAGGAACTCGGGGTGGTGTACAACCAACTAAAACAGAAACAATACAATAAATATCAATTAAAAACAAAATTAAAAGAATTAA
>JAEANM010002041.1:0-25630 GCA_017656035.1 Myanophis thanlyinensis
AGTTTACTGGCCCGGCCCGCTTGAGATCAGATTAAGCTGTATTCGGCCCCCAGACCAAAATGAGTTTGACACCCCTGGTTTAGTTGCTTGCTGTTTGTTTGGGTTTTGTTCATAGTTTCATGGTGTATCTCTCTTATATCACAGAGAAAACTATGATAAGCCTGCAGAAAATGTTCATGGTTTGGTTTCAGGTAGAAAAACAAAAATATTTCTTAATGGTGATGTTCTATTTAGACCAGGGGTTTCAAATACAAGGCCCAGGGACCAGATCTGGCCCTGGGGTACTTAGGGCCCTGAAAACAGCAAAGGACCAGCCCGCGATGCTTCTGCCAGTAAAAACAGACTCCCAAGCTCTGTTTTAGGCTGTGACTGCCACCTGTAACCCCCTACCAGTGGAAACGGAGCTCGAGAGGGTTACATTTGGCCCTCCCAAGCTCCGGTTTCACTGACAAGAGGGTTGCAGGAGGCGTCGCAACCAAAAACGGAGCTTGGGAGCCTGTTTTTGCTGGCAGAGCGCTCAGGCCACCACAGTCGCCCTGATATATATGACATTGAGCTGACCACATCCAACCTGCCCCCCCCAACATCAAACACAACCCTGATGCAAGGTCAAACAGAACCCACAATGAAATCGAGTTTGACACCCCTGATTTTTGGGCACCACAGATTCTTGAGGCAATTGGCAAAAGGGATGGAAATCCCTTGGGGTTCTCCACGGCCTAAGCTCTTCTCCCAGGTTATAGCCACCACACAAAGCTTTCCATCAGCATCACCAAAATTGTCATATTTTGCAAGAAATCAGCCCGTCAGTTCTTCTTGTTGAAAAAGAAAGGGTGGCTCTGTAGAAGAAGGATTGGAAACGAGGTCCAGATGTAAAACCCTTTTGAATGGAGAAGGTATCAAAATTCGCAGCTGGGGTCTTTCATATGACTAATGTAGTAGCCTGCTTGTTTACATTTCCTGCTGACCACTTACATTTGGGGCAGAGAATCGTGTTTTTAGAGAGAAAGGCTAAGGCAGGAAGCATCGGATGTCATTTACTTTACATTGCCTGACGTCTCCCTGCCTCCCTCCTAAGCAGAGACATATGGATCTCAAGCACCGGGCTCTTGCCTAGGTGTTTCTTTTTCCTGAATCTGTTTGGCGACTCAGCTGGTTTTGATAGCTTATCCCACCAAATGATATTAGCTTGGGTTTAAAGGGAAAAGAAGAAGAAAAAAAAAATATAAGACAGAAATAGCTAAGGAAACCACTGCCTGCAATTCATAAACCTGGCACTTAAAGGAAAAAGTCAAGGAGTATCACCATTAACGCTTGTTATGAGAATTGCTTGATATACATTGCGTCCAATCCAAATGCCATTATTTTAGTATAATTGTTTATGGAGAGTTACACACCTAACGATTCTAATCCTTAACTTCCTTAATTTCTCTGAAATGCTTGCCTTCCTTCCCTTGTTGGAAGCTGAGATTTACCATACAAAAATTACGGTTACGTAATAAGCGGCAGCATTTCAAAAGCTACGGATACATCCTGTATAATAGGAAAATCTTACAGAGTGAACTTTTTCAGACCGTTCATCCCATTTCCTACCCACAATAAGATGCGACTTTCCTGTCCTACTTGGTTCTGAGATACAGTTAAGAAAACAGCTTCTTAAAGCTTTAATCTTCAGTATATCACAGAAGTACTGGACTCACAGCCTTACCGAACCATGGAACAGATGACAGTTCTGTGCATCCAGGGCAGCTTACCTATTACAGGTAACCCCCAACTCACAAACACAATTGAGATCAGAATTTATGTTTCTAAGTAAGACAGAGGTTAAGTGAGTCAGATTTGATTTTACAACCGTTTTTGCCATGGTCAACAATAGCACTTAGACTTATATACTGCTTTACAGTGCTTTCCAGCCCTCTCTAAGCAGTTTACAAGGTCAGTATATTTCCCCCAACAATCTCGGTCCTCATTTTTACCCACCTTGAAAGGATGGAAGGCTGAGTCAACCTTGAGCCTGGTGAGATCTGAACTGCCAAATTATAGGCAGCTGGCAGTCAACAGAAGTAGCCCGCAGTACTGCATACCACTGTGCCACCACGGCTCATTATGAATCACTGGTTGTTAAGTGAACCATGCATTCTGTAAGCAAATCCAGTTTCTCCCATTGACTTCACTTGTTGGAAGTTGGCTGAGAAGGATTGCCCACATGACACTGGGATTCTGCAGCTGTCACAAATACATGCCATTTGCCAAGCATCCAAATTTGGTCCACATGACCGAAGGGGAGGGGCAGGGAGGGTTTTGATGACCTTAAGTATGGAAACCGATCACAGGTCACTTTTTTCAATGCTGTTGTAATTTTGAATGGTTACTAAACAAATAATTCTAAGTCAATCACTACCTTGTGGCCCTCAAACTCAGTGTCAAGTCTAAGTCAAAAGAAATATTGAAATAAGATATGGTAAACAATTTTATACTGTGATATACTGAATGACTGAGGGCAAAAGAAGAAAGGGATGGCAGAGAATGAGGTGGCGGATGGAGTCACTGAAGCAGTCGGCATGAGCTTAAATGGACTCCAGAGATGTTAGAGGACAGGAGGAATGTTGTCCATGGGGTTGAGATGGGTCAGACACAATTTCGCAACTAACAACAACAACAAAACAATTTTATCTGATTATATCACTGGCCAGTCATCTCCTTGTCTATTGCTTTAAAAAGTACAGAAAACCCCCTGACATCCTTGCAGTTTCCAAGTACAGGTAGTCCTCTACTTAAGACCACAGTTGAGCTCAGAACTTATGTTGGGAGAAATATGTTAAGTGACTTTTGTCCACTTTTATGATTTTTCTTGCCACATTGGTTAAGTGAATCACACGTTTGTTAAGTGAATCTGGCTTCCCCATTGATTTTGCTTGTCAGAAGGTCGTAAAAGGGGATCACATGACCCAGGGACACTGCCACCGTTATAAATATGAGTCAGTTGTCAAGCATGTAAATTACGTGACCGTGGGGATGCTGCAACAGTCGTAAGTGGGAAAAATGGCCATAAGTCACTTTTTTCAGTGCCACTGTAACTTTGAATGTCACCAAATGAACTGTCGTAAGTCGAGGATTACCTATAAGTACATTTAGTTAGCTTGCAGCATGGCTTTGAGCAAAATCAGGCCTTACTTGATTCTCTTGTGAAAATACAATTAGGAACATCCATTTTTTGCAAGCACCTCCATTTGAAGTTTGACGTTCATGAATCCTTACTCGCGCATATACCCTCCTGCTAAACGAAGCATTCATAAATAAACGAAAAGAAAACAAAGACAGAGATTGTGGTGTGAGAGTGGGGTGGGATAGATTAATTAGGAAACTTGGAGATCAAAACGGTATAGAACCATAACAAATGGTAAAACCAGAAAGTCTTATAATGATAAAAGAATAACTTGTTTGATTGCCAGTGGTGTCAGCCATCTCATTGTTAGACAGGACACAATTTCTCATGCATTGCTCCTGTTAGTATCGTATCATATTGTGAAATCTCTTCTTTCAGTCTTCATAACTAGTTGTCACTACTGATTATGCAAATACTGAACACTTAATCTAAGACCCAGTTTTAACAGAAATACATTGAGGGTACTGAGTAAAAATAAAGTATCATCCCTAAGCTTTGCAGCTATGTTTGTATTTACTATCCTTGTTTATTGCACTCCATATGTTCATCTCAGTGTCTTACAGTTGTTGGCAAAACAGCTGCCTTCCAGCATGTTTGAAGAAACACTTTCAGTTCACACAATTAAAATGAAATAAATACATTTGAAATAATCTTACATGACAGATAAGTTAATTGTGTTTTTTTCTATTCTCCATAGATGAAATATAATAGACACAGAAGTAGGTTTTTGCCCTCAGAGGAATAGCAGCCAGAAGGAACTAATTAGTAATTTAGTCTATATTCAGTGGCTACGTCTTCTACCACTTGTCATCAAGTATCATGTAACAATTATGCTCTGCTAGTAGATATAAACATTGCAAATCTCATTTGATGGTATATTGAAACTGAATTAAAAGCTACTTAGATTTATACCATGTCTTACTCTCGCACCATGTGGCATTTTAATTTCCCAGTCATAAAGAGAGATTTTCAAAGGAAAGTAAACTCAGCTTCTATGTCAAAATTATTAATATATTTTAAAACTTGAATCTCAAATACTCAAATTGTAATGAATGATTTTTTTACTCCCAATTCTGAGCAGCTTTTTCTCATTACGGTGGTTATTATTGCATTGACTTAAAACCATTTTTTCATCCTACTCTTCAGGCAGAAAGTTTTCCACAAAAGCTTACATATAACCAGTGAAAGCAGAACAGTATTTATTTGCAAACTTACAGTCTACTACAAGATATGATACAATACAAAAGAAGGGAAACTAAAGAAGGGGGAAAAACAAACCAAATTTTGGAGCAAATCATAAAGTTAAATAGTATTGTTTAGTTCAAGAAAAACAGCAACCCTTGTCCTATGGTTAAAGCTGGGCCTAATTAAATAACTTTGATTAGGAAATAATATTTGGCTTCTTTATGCTTATATATTACATATTTTTTATTATTTTATATTATGTTTATATTAATGTAAACATAATAAAACAGAAATAATTATTACATTAAATTATATGAGTTTACATTCTTTAACTCAGAAAGTCAAAAGTCAGTTAGTTCAAGGAAAGGAGCATTCTACTAAACATTCTCCCTTGCTATGAAATGCTATATATAGCCCTTTTCTGTAATAATGAAAAGCGTATTACACAGTATCCATTTGCCAAAAATGCAAATATGACAAAGAACAGGAAACAATTCCAATGCTCTGACTAGTGTTTCCATACATTACACACTTGCAAACATGTGGTTGTAGTGTTCATACTTGACTATTTTAAGTGTAAAACTAAACCTGTATTTTAGTGAGCTTCGGTTTACCGTTGTTTCTATTATTTACACGGGGAAGCATTTTTTCATATTGATAGGTGCACACACACACACAAACCCTTACCGATAGGATGCTGTTAAATTACAATTTCTGCATTTTCTGTTCCTGGCAACTTCCCATTTATTAATTCATAAGCTTGTGCTGCCCTGTTTTGACATCTGTCAGTAATAAAACTCCAGTGAAACCCCATTTGTAATGTCTGTTTTCTACACAATGTGAATTCTTGTGCACATTGTATCACAAAATATTCATTTGCCTGAATTTAATACCCATGTCTATGTACTTTTGAGCCAAAAAATTAAATCATGAGCAAATGCTTATAAAGCATTGTATGTCTTTTTAGGGATGTTGCAAAATCAGGAATGGAATAAACCAAAATATGTCAGGCTTAGCAGCTCTGAGAATCTTCTCCTTTTTTCTTTCTTTTTTGCTAAAATGCTAAAATGTTATTTTGAGGAATAATGCTTTGACCCATCACAACATAAAGGCATGTTTGTTTTAAACTTTGGCTTAAAAAATAAGTCACTGTGTTGTCTATTCTGCATAAATGAGTCTGTTGTTTTTTTTCTCATTCAGCAACGTTTTTTCAAGCTTGCTTGTTGGCTTTATAAACATTCTGTCATCTTCAAAAGATTTTGATGCTTCAATGAATTGAAGTACTGTGCAGCTTCATCTCCTTCTATGCTCTTTTTTCACCTCTGCAGTAGAGACAATGCCAAAGGTTCAACCCACAACACCATTCAAGTAAATTACAGTCAGATGACCTTTGAACAGGGTGTCCATACCGCAAAGGCCATTCCCATACATTGTGTCAGAGAAAAGGGAATAGGTAGCATCTTGTTTCCTGAGGCGGCAGTGAATTTGCATATTTTTTCTCCCCTTAGTTAATATGTCCTAATGTTGGAGATTGGAGGTTGGGAATGAAGTCTGTCAAGAAATTACTAGGATACAGTGCTCTTGTCTTCTAATAAATGTATTATCTTGAAGAATAGAAATGTTCAAAGTGTGCTGGAAGATCATAGAGCAGTGTTTCTCAACCTTGGTGACATTAAGATGTTTGGACTTCAGCTCCCAAAATTCCTCAGCCAGCTGGGAGTTGAAGTCCAAACATCTTAACGTCGCCAAGGTTGAGAACCAGTGTCATAGAGGGTGAAGGAAACAGAATTATGGGTCAAGTTTTCTTTTTTATCTTCCTTTTTATTTATAAAATTACATTGCGAGTGGATTTTTTTAAGGCTGTCTTCAGAGCTGCGAATACTGGAAGCATGTGTCATTTGTTTTTACATAAAAGATTATGTCAGAAGAAATGACAGCAAACTGAAAAGTATCTTGAAAGATAACCTCTATAAAATTCAACTAAACGTAGGTTTCATCTCATCATGAGGTCTGTTCCTTGTTCACGTGGGTAGCATGCAACCCAGATCTCTCTCTACAGTGCTTTTTTTAGCTAGAGTTTTTAAAAATTATCTGCAAGTTTTGGGAGACAAATTGAATCGAAGCCTTAAGTGTTACCTGGATTAACTGGTTTCCTATGCCATTTTTCAAATACATTCATAGCTCTAGTTGGAATAAGATTCCTCAAGCCATTTCAAACCCACTGAACTCACTAAAACCCAATAAACTTGTGCTTTCTTTTTATTGGCTCTTTGGGACTTCTAAATCTTTGTTCCACTTCTATAGACCCAGAACCAGAGATGAAATTCAGCCAGTTCACAGCCATTCTATAGAACTGGTTATTAGAAAAAAAATCTCCTTTTGTTTTTTTTCCCACTTTGCAGAGTTAATCCTGTAAAGATTAACTTTACAGGGTTAATCTGTAAATAAGGCAGTTGTTTCTAGCCTAATCGTTATTGCCTTGCTCACAGAAATTGCCTCTCCCCTTATATGACATTGTAACTTTGATGAAGTTTAATTCTGTGCTTGGTGATGTTTAATCCTGTGGCCACATCCACAGAACCGGTAGTAAACTGAATTTCACCACTGCCCAGAACACTCAATTATAATGATATACTGTACATGCTGCTATCTAATAGGATGGTTTTGATTCAATGTTGTATTTCACTTTAGAACAATAAATGTTAAAGGTGCATTTCCTTTAGCTGTGGGCAATAGGGTTGCATCGCTCTATTTCTTCCTGGGGGAAAAAAAATAAAACAGCTACTGCATCTAATCAGTTAAAAAAAAGGAACATATTTTTCAATTGTCTAGAAGACGCATCGTGTATCTGCCATGTGGCACTACCTTTCCACTTCTAAGTCACTATGCTCCTCGGCGGGTAGTAGCCGTGTGTGATGCTGCCCTATTGACAGTAGAGAGTATCAGATTGCTTCCCAAAGGCGCCAAACTCCCAAACTGGCTGCTCCAAAGGATCTCTTGTTAGTATCATGTCTGCAGTTCTCTTTGCTGACTGTACTTGGAATGCAGCCGGCAGGATTTTAAACATTAATTTGATTTAATTTGGTTTGTGTGTACAGGTGTCCAGGAGGCTGTAGTAACTTGCCTGAATAAACAGACCAGAGAATTTGCAGATGAAAATCTATGCGTGAGCAGTCGCCGCCCCCCACAGTTGCTGAGATCTTGTAACCTGGAACCTTGTCCCCCAAGGTAGGCTGCTGTTTGCTCTTTGCTTCTCCTTCATATGGGTCCTCAGTGCCTTGAGAAGTCATTTTACACTTTGCCACGTTGGATTTGAAAGGCAGAGAAACTGAACACAATTGGGAACATATTTCCTGGCATCCAGCACAAAATAACTGCACTGATTTAAAGTGAATTATTTTCCTATCCACTTTATTATATTCAGGGTTATTTCTAGGACAGTTTGTGTGTATAAGTAATTCCACTCTACAATGCAATTCAAGATGTTCCCGGTGTCTGTTCCGTTTGTTCTGTTACTTTCCAGGCTGTTTGCCATGCCTGGGTTGGTGTGAATGGCAAGAGCCAGGCCTCAAAAGTTGCAAGGAAAATCAATTCTTTCTGTGGAACTGAACACTTTTTAACATATCAAATTGAATTGGAATGACTACGCTCAAGGGTTTTCTGATTTGCTTAGTTTTTGTCCTTCACCTGAAAGTTTCTCAACCCTACAATTAACTAATCTACTCATTTGTAGGGCTCCAGTTTAGCAAAAATTGATTTAGGCTAGTCTTGTCATCTGCTACAGTTGGTAAAAATATTTAATACGTGAGTTCATAAGTGAAGGAACATCAATAAGGAAGCTGTAATCATTTTTCACTTCAATTTATATTTTCTGATGGTCGTTCTTCAGCTTTAAAGCACACTAAAGATGATTTTAGAAATCAAGAAGACTTGCATCAGAGAAAGTGGTCAACAGATTACCATTTTAAAATAGTTTTGATAAAATCAGTACCAGTAATGCCTTGGTAAAAAGGCAATCTTTGCTTAAAAGTGATTCTTGTCCCTTTTTTCCTCATTAAATTGCCAAAATCATGTTAAATGTAAATGAAGCTTCTGAAAGAGCAAGCAAAAATGAATGGACTATATAGCCTTTTGAAAAGAGGAATATCCATGATAAATCTTAGATTCTATCATAAGAACATGTAGTGTCAACATTGTTTAGCAACATTCAGACATACGGGATGGTTTGCTTCTACCTTGTGTTGTATGCATGAGAAACTGAGTGTGGCAATGGGCCAGCGGGAGGAAGAGAAGTAAGTAAGGAATAAAACCCAGATGGGTGGAAATAAAATAAATTCTGGTCAAATTCTGCAGCTTGGTTCTTAGTTTCAAAGCTAAGCATTTATTCCTGTGCAAATAACTGAATGGTAATTAATAGATACACACTAGGTGGAAAAAAATCCCAAACTTTCAGAACAGGCAAATTTGTACATAGCTCTCTCTAACTTTATGGTACCTATAAGAACAGAGAGCAGGGCAGAGAATAGCAACCTAATGATTCCCGGCAAATGTGATCTGTTTCAGAACCTCAGTAATTAGTAAACGTCACAGCTGTTCCATGAGGCATCTTTGACTATTTGTCTTCTGTAAAGCTGTTCTTGAGCCTATTTGTTGCATTTTGGTGTGTTCCCTTTTTTCTTTTTTTTCTGACTAATTAAAAAAACCCTCACAATCCCATATAGAAAACATGTAGTTACAGATTAACAGAGTTGGAAGGAACCTTGTAGATCATCTAGTCCAACTCTCCCCAAGCAGACCCTACACCATTTCTGACAGGTGACAGTCCAATCTCTTCCTCAAAGCTTCCAGTGGTGAAACTCCCACAACTTTCGAAGGCAAGCTGTTCCATTGTTGATTGCTCACACTGTCAGAAAATTTCTCCTTATTTCCAGGTTGAATTGCTCCTTGTCTGTTTCCATCCATTATTCCTTGTCTGGCCTTCAGGTGCTTTGGAAAATAGCTTGACCCCTTCCTCTCTGTGGCAGCCTGTCAAATATTGGAACACTGCTATCATGACTCCCCTGGTCCTTTTCTTCAGTAGACTAGCCATGCCCAGTTCCTGTAACTGTTCTTCAGATGTTTTACAGTAGTCTCCAGTCCCCTAATCATCCTGGTTGCTCTTCTCTGCACATTTTCTAGAGTTTCAACATATTTTTATAGTGTGGTGACAAAAACTGGATGCAGTATTCTAGGTGTGGTCTTACTAAGGCTTTATAGACTTGTAATAACAATACTATTTTATAATACAATTACTGCAATGGTTAGCCAATATGTATAAAATGCTACATTGATAGGCTTTTATTTACAATCACTTATTTAGAGATTGCTTTAAAATAAAGCACTTACAACCAGTCCTTGCACTTATGACCATCGCAGCATATCCCCAAAGTCACACGATCAATATTCATGTGCTTGGCAACCAGCTGCATTTACAACAGTGCAACGTCCTGGATTCAAGTGACTGCCATTTGCAATTTTCTCAGCTGGCTTCTGACAAGCAAGTCAATGGGGGAAGCTATGACTGTAGGCAATGACCAGGCTGAGCCTGGGGGAGGGGTCAAATGCATCATCAGTCTCGAATTCCTTTGTAGCCACAAGAGATCTTAAGTCCAACCCACTTTGATCTCCACTGATCAACCACCCATTTGCTTAGACTGTCAGTAGTTCAGTTTCTTGTAGAGAGCTTAAGCTTGCAATAAATCTTTATACTCATTTGAACTGCCTGGATTTCCTGATTTACATAGCGCTTGACAATGTCCCTGTGATTCATTTAACAACTGCAGTGCTTTGCTTAACAACTGTGGTTTTAAAAAAGGCTGTAAAATCGGGCACGATTCATTTAACACTCACCTTGCTTAGAAATGGGAGTTCTTGTCCCAGTTGTGGTCATGAGTCAAGGACTATCTGCTCAAGACTTGAGGTAGTAGATAGTATTAAAGAAGAGTCTGAGATCAATTCCAATATTCCTTTACAAGCTTTTCCGTTGTATTCCAGAATAGCATTTTCCAATTTGTTCATTTTCAGATATCATTAGATGGGGTATCTCGCTAGTTTCTTTTACGTCTCATCACTGAGAGGTTGATGAATAAATATCTCTCTTTCAGGCAGTGTTGTTCTGTATTGTGGTTGGCTGCAGATACTTTTCCTTCTAGGAATAGTTCAAAAGACCCTTTCAATCTCTTTTGCTCTTTCTGCTTAATGCAGAAGAAAAATTAAATATACCATATTATCAATGAGAACATTATAACCAATTTAATAGCATATTAAATTAAATATCCTGTATCAAAATAATCTGCGGGTCAAATCTTGAGATAGAAGATCATAAACATGTAATGTCATGCTCCTTTTTAATTAAAACGAGAACAAAATGTTTTGAAGCCATCATGGCGAAAATGCTTAAATACCGCATGATTTAAAGAAAAAAAAATAGCAAAATGGAAGTTTAGACTAGGAAAGCTACATAACAGAAGTGATGTTTAATTAATTATTTTATCCTAATCCCTTTAAAGTGTTTTTCTTTCTTCATGTTTGATATGATTTAAATAATTGAGTATGGGAGTGAGTGGCAAAACAGTCAGAAAATGTTCAAGGCATTATTACTTGTAAAAATCTATTGCCAAAATCATCTGCCAACAAAAATCTCCTTTTCATGTGCCAGTCATTTGGTAACAAAAGTTACTTTCTTGAAAACAAAAATTGTTTTGAATGTTTTACCACATTCTCATTTTCAGTGAGAGACAAAACTGTAAAATAAACAGTAATATCTTGGAATTTGAAGGCAGCATAAGGGACAGCTGATAATGTTATCCTTAGATGGAAAGGAGAAGAACAGCAATATTTTTAAATGCCTCCATTGCATTTCCTTTCTCCTTTCCTTGTTCCCTGTGTAAGGGGATTGAAAATAATGATGTGTAAAATGGAATGAATACAGTCTGGTTAACCTTGAAGTCTAGAGGGTTTTTTTCTTTCAAATTTGATCACGGAGTACCAATGCCTTCCTAAATTACAAAAGAATCCATTTTTTAAAAAAATAAACCGCACTTCCAATGTATTCGAATTGCTGCAAAATGTTTAGGAAAGATTTTTTAAAAAAATATTTTTGCAAACGGTCCTTGAGGAACGTTAGGCTAATAGGGGACTAATGCTCAAGTTCACTATATTCATAGAATTTTAAAGTATGATGCCCATATTTAAAAGACAATCAGATGGTCCTTTGCTGTTGATTTGATTAAAAATGTTTTTCTACCACTCTTACACCAGCAGGGCAATTTATACAATATTATTTTAAAAATCATAGTAAAAACATACACGACTACAAAAGGCAGCAGTTATATAAAACAATCAGTGTTTTAATTGGCTGAGCAAACAATCAACATTTGATGCGATGCTAAAAAGAATGATTCACATTAAAGTCAATTCCATGAGAAATTTGTAGCCTACAAGGTGCACCACTGAACATTGGGCTCTCCTGCCCAGCAAACCATCTTTCATGCTGATTGAAGTCCCTTTTATGAATTCGTGAGCCTCCACAAATTACCCACAACCACAGCACCTGAGGTGAAATTCAGCAGGTTCTAGCAGATTCGTTAGAATCGGTAGTAAATTTTCTAAGCAGTTCGGAGAACTGGTTGTTAGAAGAAATCTTCTTTTGTTTTTTTCCCACTTTACAGGATTAACCCTGTAAGGAAGGCAGGAAAGAAACATTCTGGTGTTGTTTGTAGCCTAATCTTTATTGCCCTGCTTACAGAAATTGCCCACCCAGTCACATGACACCCCCCCAGCCACACCCACTAAGCCACGCTCCCAGAATCGGTAGTAAAAAAAATTGAATTCCACCACTGCACAACACCCACAGTAGGCTCTCAAAATTTCAATCTGGCTATCTACCAACGAAGCCTTTTTCTTTTTTAAGAAGTTTAGAATCAAAACCAACTGTAAAAATTAGAACCAATAAGAAGAAAAAGGTTTTGAATTTGCCCCACAATAACAACTGAATAGAATACTAAACCCATATGCAGGTCAACTGGCTACTGTGCTTTTGCTTATAAGGTAATGTGTACTTTTATACTTGGTTCCTCTTTTGTTCTCAGTTTTGTTGTTGTTTTTGTTGTTGATTGACTTTTTGGTATTTGGTTGTGGTCAGACTCTTTGAACAGAGGCCTGTCCAAATTTTTCACTCCATATTGTTGCCTCTCCCTGTTTCTCATAGTATTGGATTTTCACTTCCAACTTTGTAAATTAGACATAGTTCCATTGCGTTCATATCACAATTCCTGCCCTTTGCTTCTAAACTCATCTGCAATGAAGCTTAATTACTGTTGTTGATCCATAATCTCATTCATCTTGCAGCTTTATCATCCTTGCAAAATCTAATTTTCTTCCTTGATGTTAATCACTGGCCCATAATTAAACTCTCTGTGTGCATCTATAATTCATCGGAAGCAACTTCAATTTTCTCCCTTCAGTTGGAGTCATCTTTACTTTCCAATAAAAATAGTATTGGGTGAAACATTTAGAAGTGCAATCCTACTATACCTTAAAAAGAAATTAGCTAGTTGGTAAGAATCTTTTCTCCATTAAACATCTCATCAGTCAACACAATCTGTAGCACTATGCAGTTTAATTTCCGAAACTTTCTTTAAGGAACTAATTGAATTCACTGGCTCTTCACCAAGAGCATAAAGATTGTTTCTGAGAGAATGTAACCTATCCAGTGGTGGGATTCAGCCAGTTCACACCAGTTCACTAGAACTGGTTGTTAGCTGTTTGCTCAGTCAGTTCACCAAACCAGCTGAAGCCTTACCACCACACAAGTTCTGCGCCACACCCACCCTGGCCACGCCCACCCAGTCACATGATCATCCAGCCATGCCTAGCCAACCTTCATTAGGGCAGAGAACCGATTGTCAAATTATTTGAATCCCACCACTGAAACTATCCTTGTCTACGTTTCAAAATATATGGCATACCTTGCTTGATTCCAACCAAAGAACAATTGCAAAAAAAATAATAATAATAATCACAAATGACATCTGCTGAAGACATTAATCTGCATTGTCCTGCATGGGACTGTTTTATGCCAGCTTCTTACATCCAGCTGTGTGAACAACATTTTCTATGTTAGCTACCCTCAGTATCTAAACTACAAATGTATATGGAAGGGAATTCAACAGTATTTGAGATGCAAATATAGTTTTGCAAGGTGGAATGCATGCAATGTTTTTCCATCTCTATCTCTGAAACTTTCCATTGCAGTTAATTAACTAAAACATACTGTCAAGTTCTTTACTTACCAGGCACATTAGATTGAATTTTAAGCTCTTATTGGGGGGAAAAAATCACCCAAGTTCCTATAGTATCCAGATATGTGCATGTAGATGTTCTTGTTAAAATGGTCATAAAATATGTTCATAAAATGTCAGAGCACATCTGTAAAAACTTATAAAAATTATTTCTGGGCATGCCATTTTTCCTTCAAAGATTCAACAACTCAAACATTGTAGTTAATGTTCCTCATGAGGAGATATTTTTGTTTCCTCTTTATTACCACATTGGAAGAAGACTCCATTGTTCTTTATAGTATAATGTCACTGAATTCAATGCACTTTCCATCTATAATTGACAGGGCATGGGATCAGAGGTTTTAAATTCCAAAAAGGAATTTATTATTTTGAATACAGAAAGAATTATTTTTCTGCCAGGACCACAGAAGTGAGGGCATTTCTGCAACCCAAGTCAATAATAAAATTAGTTTTACAGTCTGGATATATCTTAAAAAGAATGAATATCTTTTGTTTCACTTAGGTTCCAATATTTCATAAAATATTTTAACAACCATGTAATCTTATTTTGCATAGTGACTGCTTCATGTTAATGTGATTGTTATTTCCACGCTAAATGCAGAAAATAAGGCAAAAGTAGGTTACTTTGAAGATCTTACTGAAGATCTTAACACTTTTATGCTAGCACATTAACAGAGCTTTGTTCAACCTTTGGGGTTTCGGTGAGTATAGGTAGTCATTGATTTACAACTGGTTGCTTAGCAACTGTTCAAAGTTATGACAGACCCTCAAAAAGGTACTGACCACCTGGATTCAAAATTCCAACACTCACCCCTCCTCTGTGGTCATGTGACTGCATTTGGGTGCTTGGCAACCAGCCCTCATTTACACCCGTTTGCAGCGTCCTGCAGCTGCATGACTGTAATTTATATTTTTTGCTGGAAATCAGCATTTTCTTCCAGGTTCCAGCAAAAAAAATGCCCATTGTGGATAACAGGTTCACTTAACGATGGCTGCATTTGCTCACCGACCACTGCAAAAATAGTCATAGAATCAGACTGTTCACATGACGACTTGCTTAACAACTGTAACTATTTACAACAGTAATACTGAGTTCAATTATAGTTGTAAATCAAAGACTACCTGTAGATTACTGACAAGATCTAAATTCAATATGTGGATGACATTGTTTCCTAGGATTTAGAAGATATTGTGCAGTTCTGATATAATCCCTAATATACCTATTTACAGTCAGCAATTGAAGTGTGATTTTTTTTCCCTATGAACTATGCTACTTATGAGGTTGTTGTCACAATTTCATTCTGTTCATAGCCTGCTTCTGGTTTCAAATGGAAAGAGATTTATGTTCCTAATGCTTGGAAACCAGAGGCATCTCTGTGCAAGGGAGATAACTGAGTGTATCCGCTATAGAAAGAAACATTTCAATTCTTGATTTCTTTTTCCCATGCTTACAAGTAGCATGTAACTCCATCTGACTAAATCAACACAGCTTATTGGTTACTCACACTATGATTATGGTAAAAATTGTAATACAGGCCATAGAGTAGCAATAGCAATAGCAATAGCACTTAGATTTATATACTGCTTCACAGTGCTTTATAACCCTCTCTAAGAAGTTTACAATGTCAGCATATTGCCCAAATAATCTGTGTCCTCATTTTACCAACCTCAGAAGGATGGAAGGCTGAGTCAACCTTGAGCCAGTCAGAAATGAACTGCTGGCGGTCAGCAGAATTAGCCTGCAATACTGCATTCTAACCACTATGTCACTGCGGCTCATAGTTAATTATCAATATTTTTTTTTAAATCAAGCTGTAATATTGAGTTTAAATTTACATGTAGCTTGGGGAAATTTTGTGGAGTTTTAGCCTCTACAAATTTTGCTAATTGCTGTCCTCGTTACTAGAGTATACAATATATTAAATGGAATATGTCTGATTTGAGAACAAAAGTCTTTTCCTTAGATAATACCAACCTTTATGATGAGGGCATAATATTTGTGATTATGATTGAACCATTGATAGCAAAACACAGGTCACTCAAAAAGACTAGCCACGGACTAGTTTTTGAACTAGTCCATGGCTAGTCTTTTTGAATATACAAGCATTGGCCATATCTTTCATAAGCCAACATGTAGCTTCAGGATTCTGTCTCTAGAAGAGAATGGAAAATTAAAAGAGTAAAATTGTCCCAAGGTAAAAGGTGATAACCTTGTACCTGTATATCATATAACTCTTGCACATCTTCTACACCATTTCTCTTATTAAAAGCAGAACCATATGCTAAAATAGCATATCATATTAACATACATTCTCCTATTAAACTTATCATTATATGAAGCATTTGGCTGTTGCCCCAGACCAATTCCTAATCATCCTAAGAAAAAGGAAAGCTTCTGAAACAGTCTTAGCCAAAGAGTGCCTTCTCCCATATTCCTGGACTCTTAACTCCATTATCTTCAGACTGCGCTGCTTGTCATGTTTTTAAAGACATTTTTGTGAATTATACGTGTACCTGGAAATGAATGAAAATATATTTTGGCATAATTTCCTTAGAGTCTTATATTTCTTTCGTTCCTTCTCTACATTACATTTGTTTCTGAAAATGTTTTTCCATTTAAAAAGATTGCATATACTAGTGAATGTACAGGAATGCAGGCCAGTTTCTTCATATTTTGCTATATATAGTTGACTTGTCAAATTAAGAAATAGCTGCCAGAATCAAACTTAAAGATAGTTTCATAAGATTCATTATATTGCAGGAATTACATTCCTTGCCATATGGGAAAGCAGATTAAAGATCAGAAGATTATAGGACATATAAACTGGTACTATATTATTTTCAATAGAAAAAAAGGTGATTATTTTACAGGCATGTACTGAGTCAGATCATTGGAGCATCTAGTTAAAATATCTTTAAAAGTCAAAGGGCAAAAGCTCTTGGGTTTCAAACAGAAGACATTTTTACTCTACTTGGGGCAGAGTAAAGCTGTGCACTTCCTTCCTTGCCGATACAAATATTTGATTTCCAAGGATTATGAACATGAAATTTGTTGCATTTTAAAAATCTTCTCTCCACATATCTCTAATCTTCGTTACAGTCAAAGACCATTATAAGGAAGGTGGAGAACAAAGAATTAAACAGCCTAAAAGATACATGAATAAAAAATTATACCTAGAGGCTAAAAAAATAAAACAATCTAAAAGGAGAGATAGGAGCAATAGATAGCAAATTAAATATATCACAATGAAAATTGAACTAGATTGAATAACGAGCTAGCTAGGCTGTTGTTAAAACTGATTTATCTTACTCTATATCAGGGTTGTCAAACTCGTGCATCATGGGCTGGCCACGCCCATGCCCGGTTTAGCAAAGGGGGAAAAAGTCGTAATACATCACATGACAATGCCTTGATGATGCAAGTTTGACACCCCTGCTCTATATTAACACACTATAGATTGCAGGCTCTCTCTAGGAATGAAGTAATGAGCCTTGGCCCAAATAAATTAAGAAGTTACATTGCAAAACAGAATAGAGTAAAACAGAATAAAAAATACAAAGCTGGGAATTGAGAACTTCAAAAGTAGTTACCAAGTTACATTTTTCAATATGAAAGAAGGGAAATGAAATTTATGATTGGGGAGTACTTAATTTTAATTAAATGGAAATACAACCAAATAATTTTAGATTAACTCTCATCCTATCCCTTGTTTTGAGAGTGGCCCCTGCATTCTCTAACCTAGGAAAAGATATACACAAACTTAAATCTCTTTGCGTGAGCTTGTATATTATATTAAAGAAGGAAAAAAAGCTGAAGTGATTTATCTTGGTCTGACTTTTTTTACATCTCAAAAACCTGGTGTTTTAAAAGTAGACTTTTTATATCCATTGTATATATATTAAAGCCTGTATTTCCAGCCTGTCATCAACTGAAAGATCTCTCTGAAGCCAAGGAAACAGACAATGTTCTGTAATAATAAGGTTATTTCTGTGTGTCTATGCTTAACTGTTTTAGCGTAACCATGTTTAAGTACAAAATTGATACAGTATTTTCCTTTTTCAATCCTGGGATAAGCCCCTGCTTTTCTTGAAGAAGCTTCTGTGTGAATCAGAAAATGACAGATTTATGGCCTTTGAGTGTAAAAATATATTCTCTGTACTGTAAAAAGATATGTGTTTATGTTGAGCCCTTTCTGGGGATGCATTGGCCTAGCTCATGAATAATTACCACAATCTGACCCAGGACCTGATGACAGAGCAGTAATAATTAAGTTAGGTACATTTCAAAACCACTTTAGCTGTGGTTAGATTTTTATGACACCCTGTTGAAATCCTCCTTGCTTGTTAGGGTGACAGCCACTTATTCATTACCTGTCATTGGAGAGAACTATTACAGTATGGGAGTATCAAAAACAAAGAGGAAGAAATAGAAGTTTTCCTGAAGAAAGATAAATATGATTCTGCAAAATATGTTGTTTTGCAGACACTTGGAGAATGTAGTCAGCACAGGGAATGGCCTTGAGGAACAACACGACCAAGACAACAGTTAGATAAAAGAAAGCTGAGACCCAAGTAGTACCGTAACATGAGAAAGCGCCTCAGACAAGATTCTCCCTAGTTCTCATGAAGATAAATGGAGGGAGGGGGAAGGACAGTGTGACTTGTTTATGTAGCTTTACAATAATACTAGTATAGTCTAGTATATATTAGTATAATTACAGTGGAAAACATGTTTAAAGAGACAAGAGAATATGAAATTATATGTAGGACAGACAAAAATATAAATATAATGATTAAATAGATATGGACATTTCGAAAATGATATGTAATTGAATTTAGAGTAATGAGAGATAAAACAAGGTTGAGGAAAGTAGGGAAGGAGATAAAATGTTGAGATAAATATTGTTATAGTTATGAGATATGGAATAGAACATAACAGATGAATATGTGATTGAGCTTATTTCTGTATGGAGAAGTGATAATTCGGGATCTTGCTGTTCTCAAAAAAAGATATATTGTTTGTTTGGTTTTTGTTTGTTTGTTTGTTGTGGAAAATCCAATAAAATTTTTATATAAAAAATAATAATACTAATATAGTCTCTCATGACTTTGATTTCCTAGTCTGGTTTACCTTGAAGGGCTGACAGGGTACAGTTGAAGGACTGAAGGATGTAACTTATTCAAAAGGAATTATTTTATTGCTTTATAAAATGTATAGGCCGCCCATCTTACCTCAAGATAATGCTTGAATAGGCTAGACAAAAACAGGGGGGAAAGTAGAATTGTATGTGCTGACCTACATGAAATCCAGAGATTTGAACATGTGGGTCCAGTTGATAATGCTTGGGATAAGAGACAGAACCAATAAAGATATTATTGCAAGGAAATGTCAGATGACACTTCTGATCATTTCTCCCTGGACTGAATTACAGAACTTTCTAGTGGTGAAATCTACTAATGGGAAATTTCAGCTACTTGGAGATTTATTAAATAAACCAGGGACGAATGCAGGGTCCCCCAAATTCCTCTGTGTTGGCCAAAGGTTACAGAATAAACAAGGGGTCAACTTTTCTAGATTTGATCTTTGTAAAAGATAGGACAGGAAGCTGCAATAATCACTGGTTAATAATACTCAATGGCAACCTGCAACTAACCAGAGAGATTTTGCTCATTTATCAAAATCCCATTTTACTTCTTCGAGGTATTTCCTGATCATGAATCTCTATAATTTGTCTTGGATTCATGTGATCACCTTTTGTGACCTTCTGACAAGCAAACTCAATGGGGAAGCCAGATTCACTTAACAACTATATTACTAACTTAACAACTGCTGTGGTTCGTTTAACAATGGTGGCAAGAAGAGGGCAACACTCACTAAAACTCTCGCTTAGCAGCAGAAATTTTGGACTCAGTTGTGGTTGCAAGCCAAGGATGACCTGTACTCGCTTGCGAAAACCAGGCCTCCATTTTGAAATTTGAGCATATGGCTGGCAGTCCTCTTACCAAGAGAAGGCAGTTGCCAAAAAGCAACATCTGTATCATTGCTTTCCAAACTGCTGAGCATTTCGTTCTCCTCTGGAAAGATCTTTCTTATTCTTTGTTATCCCTATCCTCTTTCTGAAAAGAATAAATTGCTGTTTTCTGTCTGAAGTGCAGCAGATTAAGAGCTGCTGACAACAGCACATTTTGTTCCTTGCCAAAATTATTTCCTTGGAGCCTTATAGGCACTATTATTCTGTCTTATGTTCATGGCTGGGCAGTTTCCAGAATAATCAATGAAAGGTCATTTTCTTATCGGCCAATCAGGTTCTTACATACTTCCAGGTATATTCCTAATATGCTATAGGCTAACCTGGTTGGTTTGCCTTCTTTCCTTTATTTTTCATTCACTGTTCCTTTTTCTCTCCTTCCCCTTTGTCTTCTGTTCAGTTATTTATATGTTGGCTTTGTGCCTTTTGAATTCACAAGAAACTGTAAAATCCCAATTGATAGTAATTAATCTGCTGCTGTTCATCCCTCAACTATTTTAAACTTTTGATCTGTGTGCAGCTTAATTAATCAGAATACCCATTCATTTAGCTTTTCATGGAAATGTGGAAACCAGCTGCTTTTGGGGGGAAAAGAAAGAAAACAACATATAATCCAGTATTATTGTATTTGTATCTGAACTTTTGTAAACTAGTAAAGCTGAAAAATTATGAAACTATAATTCCCAAGGCATGTGAAGTCAACACTGAATTCAAAGGGAAGAAATTGCATAGAATTCAAGACGTTTTGAGTGATAATAAAAAAATTAACACTCATATAGGTTTTGTCTTGACATATGCAAACAATGAAATATATTAACACTTAATTCTTGTAATATTTTATGAATCATTAGTGATCAGTTATTTAATCTGTTGTATGGAGAGCTTGACTTTTTCTTCTTCTCTTTGATCACCTTGGACTTGAAGAAGTGATTTTGGATTAGACTAGCTACAGTGAGCATATCATCACGGTCGTCTGAACAGGCATTTTTTAAAAGTCCCATTTTTTGAAAGTCCCACGTAAGAACCCACATTGATCCTCATGAATAAATTTTTGAAAAATTGTTTTCATTTTGTCATCTGGACTCATTATGAACAACTTGTAGTCATTATTTAATAAGGATATTGGCCTATAGTTTCTTCTTAAAGTCAATCTTGTCCCTCTATAGGTATTAATGCTTTACTGGCCTCTTTCCAATTATCTGCATTTTTCCCCCTATAGGATAAAGTTCATCTTGTTTTGTAAAGGTTGTAAAAGTTCATTCTTAACATATTTATAATAAGAACCTGATAATCCGTCTGGTCCAGGTGCCTTTCCCAGTTTAATCTTTTTTATAGCTTCAGAAACATACTTTATTGGGGTTTTTATAATATTTTTGTTAAGGGCTATATTAAAAAGATGAAACAAATACAAAACTGTAGTACAAAAATACATGGAAAAGAAAAAATATTTAGAAAGTACAGCCCCCCCCCCAAAAAAAAACCAGAAAGACAAAGAAAATATAAGAAGAAACTTCTCCCTTCATTCCTAATAAATATATTCAGTATTAACAAGTTATTACTGTATCTTACCATACAACCAAATATCTCTTCTTACTTACCTCACTATTTATTTATAAGCTCATTTCAAAATCTTCAATTAGCAAAATTAATTAGCAAAGATCCAGTAAAAATTAACAACAATACCTAATGACCTATATATGATTTCCTTTTCCATTTAATCTAAATTACCCTCCTCCCTCTTTTAAAAATTAAACATTGCCCAAAAAATAATTAAAACCATTAAACATCACCAGAAATCATAACTCCTTATTTAGATATCAAAAGTTTAGATAGTTCCAAAAGGAAAACTATTCCATCCAAATAACCGTTAAGCAGCACCAGATAAAAACTTGTTATATAATCATAATCAGATGAACCAATTTTATATTTTTAGAAACTTTATTTTTAGTTTTATCCTAATCTGTCTTTTTACTCTATAATCTTCAGTAAATTTGTTTCTTTGTTTTCTCTACACAAATTGGAATAATATTGATGAAATACTTTTTGAACAGCGTCATTGTCCATTAATATAGTATCTCCTTTATTTTCTAGACACTTTCCAGATTTATTTGCAAACCATTGAAATCCTATTTGATCATCAAGTTATATTTCAGCATGTTTTACAAAATTCTTTGAGATAACCCTTTGCTTCAGTAGATCACTACTTCTGGAGATAGGAAAATCTAAACATTTTCAAGAATGCCATGCAAAATATTCTGATGCAGGCCAATGAAAATAACCTTTTTTATTTTGTAGTAATATCAAATAAATATTGCAGAAAATTTGGAATTGATGGCAAAAATAAGGTTCTCTGTCTGATGTAGTTGTAATGTGTCAAAAGAAGAAAATAATTAAATACTTGATGGGGAAGTCATATAGTTATATGGCTTAATTTCAGTTACTTTTCAGTGAAAAACAAGGCGTAGTTAACTCTGTTCCATCATTTGAAGTGTAGCCTACAACATCCCATTCAAACCAAATATAGCCATTAAACAAGAGTAAGTTGTGCATCTCTGTTTTGGCCCAGGGACTTGAACTTCCTGTTGGAGCAGCTGAAATCTATTTAGATAGCTGCTTGTGCTTAAAAATTGGCATTACATTCTAACATATATGTGACAGATTGGAATGCACTTCTTTAACAAGCCAAGTGGCATTCCATCATGATGAACACAGGACCATGGAGGACCACTACAAATGTATTTATTTTGGAGAAAGAAACAATACATCGTTAGACATCAAGATATTGAGTTATTAGCCAACAAGTAAGCATTGACTAGCCAACAGACTCAATAATATTAAAGGAACAATATTTATTAATTAATTAAATTGGGCATTGATAATATAGCCAAAGATCGGTTGTCTTTCTTATTTTGCTCATTCTTATTCAGCCTGAATGTTTTAAAATCCTATATTTTGAAAATGAATAATGGCCACATATGGTTAGGACCTTGAAATTTGTTAAATAAATTAAATGACTAGAAATTAAAAAAAATACATTGTAGTCCCAAAGGTGCTTTTTCAAGATGCAACTGGACTTTCTGGTTTTTCTTTGAAGAACTTTCACTTCTTCCGTTCTGACTGGATGGTGGAGAATGGAAGAATTTATACTTCTTGTAGACAGCTGGTCATTTGCGTTCTTTTAGCGAGTGAGGAGTGAGTTGTTAAAGCCACCTGGAGGTTTATCTATGTCCTCGGGGTCACCTAAGTAGTGCAAATGGGTGTGGAGCCTTCTTGGAACTGTTGAAAGGACTGTATTGCAGACTGGAGATAGATGATGTTGTATCCTTCCCCCTCTGTTGAGAGAAGGCTGCTCAATTTTGGCATGAATGGCAATCCCCACCCCCATCTTTGGAATAACCATGACCTGGATGATGGAGAATCTCTATAGACAAATCATTGTAGGTTATGTTCTTTCCAGTGGCATGTTAGACTATGTACCTGAAGCTAGGCATTATAATAATGAACTCCTAGAAAGAACTAGAAATCCTTTGGGTGATATCCACAAGATTTACTACTAGATAAGAAACACAGAGGATACAACTTTAGTCTGGATTCAACCTGGTGTTTTTGCTTTTGTTTTTTGCACAGAATCAGAATCAAACCAGAAATATTTTTTGCATAATTATGTAATGTGTTTTCTTTCACTTCAGAATTTTTTTCTTGGCTTTCCTTTCAGGTGGGAGATGGGAAAATGGAGCTCTTGCAGTCTCACCTGTGGAGTGGGATTGCAAATCCGTGAGGTCTTCTGCACTCATCTCCTCTCAAGAGAGACTAATGAGACAGTGATTTTGGAGGATAAGCTATGTCACAAATCCAAGCCTACAGGTGTACAAGCCTGCAACCGTTTTGATTGTCCTCCATCTTGGTACCTTCAAGAATGGCAACAGGTAAATTCCAGTTCCCAAGGGGAAAAAAACCTACCTGTGTCTGCTGTTTGTTGGTGGCTGGAATGAGAGGGATATTAACCTTAGAATCATAACTTCCATTTATGATTTGATTTGTTACCCTCTGAACTCAGGTGAAACCCTATTTGGTTCTTTTTTGCTGATTTGAGAAAAAAAGCCATCCAGCAAATTCCTATTTTACATCCACTTTTATCTAGTTTATTTTATCTAGATATATTAGTGAAGCCTTTGAATTCTTTCAAAGAAAGTCCATCTAAAAGTTTTAATGTTTGTGCAGGAGAGTTTTTGTCAGTGTGATCCACAATATCTTGCTGCTTTCAACAGAATGAGGAAAACCACATTGCACTACTGTACATGTTCCACCTCTTTGGGCAGGTGCGTGCTTTCAAAACAAACTTAGAAAAAGATGAGACACTGCAATGCAGTTGTCACACACACACACATGCACACACACCCAAATACTATACTGGCTCTTGGTAATGCTCCACCGGTTTAATGTTTTGGCTATTCAAAACTTGTTTTAATTAAAAACATTTTTTTAAATTAGAAAGCCAATTTTATTTTCAGCCATTATCTTATCTCTTTCCCTTTGCCTTCTTTTCAAAAGTAAGTGGATATAGCATCTCTTTAACTCAATGGCCTAAAAGTGTTTGCATTTTTACATCTTTTTCAGCCTTTCCTTTATTGTCAAAGAGATGGGGCTTTATAAAACCCAGAGATACATATTAAAAACCTGCCCCAGAACATCATTTAAAAGTGCTTCCTTGTTTTAGTCCCCTAATTGTTTTCATTAGTATTTCTATCATAAGACCTGCTATTCCACATGCTGTTTAAAGGAACCCATTAACTTCTATGAGATACCGATCAATTTGTGGAAGCCCACTGCTGCTCATGTTTCTCAGGATCATAAGCTTCTGCTGCAAATGTTCTCCAGTGTTCACAGACATGCGGAGGTGGCATTGAGAGGCGAGAAGTACTCTGCAAGCAGCGCATGGCGGATGGAAGTTTTCTTGAACTTCCAGAAACTTTTTGTTCCGCTTCACGGCCAGCTTCCCAACAAGCCTGCAAAAATAAGGACTGTCCCCCTGAATGGCTCCTCTCAGATTGGACACAGGTATGAAGTAGTAATAGAAATAGAATTATTATTTTTTTGTTTCCTTCTCTTTGCGCAACCTGAATTTTACTTTTGATACTATCATTTTGGTAAATTAGTATTTCCCACTAAAGTCTTATAATATCTAGATTAAATTTATGCCAGGTATAAAGAAAGCTGTTTATTCATAACCAAGAATATATATTTTTCTTATTAATAGATTTAGACTCTTTTTGGGCTGACCCAATTATGCCAGGTAATGTTATTACTAGTAAGGGTACAAGCCAATGAATCTGCAGAATATGCCACCTATGGAAACTACTAAGAGTCTTTCCGAATTTGAACTGCAATTGGAAAATAGCAAATTTAAACAACCCCTCTGAATCCCCTATAACCATAGGATCCACACTCAAAAAAGCCATGAGGTATATTTTTTTTACTTATTAAATTTACTTCTGTATTGTAAAACTAGAGGAGACTAACAATAACAAAGTTACACAGATTGCCACAATAGCCTTTTATACTAGCTTAAATTTAGTAGGTTTCGCTGTCGTACTGCACTAAGAGGAAACAGTATCTAGAATAGATTCAGTGCTTCTGCTATGTATATTAAATTTAAGTGGATTGGTGAGTAAGTGAGGCATTTCCGTTATCATTGATCTTTCAACTATAACAGCCCCTGATAAAATTCCAAAGAATATTTGCTGGAACATCATTAGAAATCCATGATCAAGAATATTAAAGCTGGGGAAGGGATATGCCAATCTGACTGAACACTGCATTTTTGTGCCCAAACTATAGAGCAGGGGTAGGGAACCTTGGCTCTTTCATGACTCATGGACTTCAACTCCCAGAATTCCTGAGCCAGCCAT